>JZLH01S0611593.1:0-10478 GCA_001188425.1 Eucidaris tribuloides
GTTGACATGGTCAAGAGAAGTGGAAATAATGCCGTAAGAAATACAAATGAACTGAATTATTACAGAATAATACAACCTCGCTGGAGGTACATACCAGGCTTCAGAAAGGATTTTATGATGAATTTATGTTCTAATTAAGGAGAAATAAACTAAAGTATGACGAGCTTGATATAGAAATAGAATGCGGTACTAAAATTTGCCAGTAGACAAGTGAATGGTCAGAATACTTATTACATAAAATTTGAAACAACATATATTCACAGATAGAAACTGTTGAAACATTACTCTATTGATTCTAGATGATTTTATTCAAAAACGAAAGACGGTTCTATATCCTTGTGATGTCGTGTACTAAAAGAATCCTGTATACAGAAAATGTGAGTAAGAAAGATAGAATAAACAGAAATAAATAAGTAAATAAATTATATGATTTCTTTTGCTCTAGAATAAGCTGTCTGGTGGAAGTTACTTTGAATCTGTGTTGGCAGAGGATCCCAAAAGAGACAGCAAAAGAGTTCTGAACTGGACAACAACAGAGCTATTGAAACACCTTAATCTGCAGAATTTAGCAGTGTCTGAAAGGTACATTGTTTTAACCAGTCAGAAATGATTTAATTTTGCTTTAACATGCATTTCTCTCTAGACCTCATGACAAGATATATCATTCATGGTCTTTAATGGGTTGAGAGCATTCATGAGTATGACCTGATGTCTGCATGCTTTGTGTATATGTGCATCTGTCTGTTAGTCTATGTGTGTGTGTGTTAGATGGTGGTATACTCATTGTCATCTTCATGTGACAAACAGAATAGATGATTTGACTTTACATTATTGTAGAAAGGTAACCATAGTAACACTTTTTGTAGAAATTTTGCACATTGTGCAGTTACATCCGCGTCATGTGTTACGCTATGTGTTTATTCAGATAAATGTCCCTTATCGCATCATACGTTGGAGAGACCTGTGTGCTAAAGCTATTCATGTATATTCCTCAGAGCATATACACACAAGGAATTAAGAAAGCCAAAAAGCCTGCGGAAATAATGACTGTTGATCAATCAATATATAACAGTAAAATTAGATTGGACGCTCGTCTAATTTAGAAAGTACACAGTAAGCATACAAATTCCTTCTTTTTGCAAAGAATGGAATCAGTCATGCAAAAACAGCTTCAAGCCCACGCAAATGTGTTGATCATAGGTGAAATTTCTTGTACCAGTAATTTGCCGTTTATCTGTGGTTCTGTTTGCCTTGCAGTCCCATGAAACCAGCCACATTTGGCCAACTTGTAGATCTGATGGTGTCCGGTACGATATCGGTGAACACTGCCAAGAAATTAATGGAACTGGTCTTTGAGGGTGACCAGAGAACACTGATGCAGGTACGGTATTTGTAACTTGAACCCAAAAGTCTGCATTTTATATTTTTGAGGGGGGGGGGGGGTTGGGTGGGGTTATACAAGACTGGTGGGAAGTGGGAAGGCACGATTCCCCCACTTGATATCTGGACCATCGATAGCACAATCATAGCACCAAATCTCGAATATGTCTTGATTTTGATGTCCTCTTAAAGAATGAATACTTAAATACATGTAACTATTGCAGATTGATTGTGCAAATTCATGCAAAATAATACAACAGAAAACAGCAACAAGTTACTGAAATTGATTTTAGTTATCAAGGAGCTGATATTGGTTTGTCCAATTTCTATGGTTAAAAAAAAAAAAATCAGGGTCCTCCGTAGTGTTTATATTTCATCGATTTCTAAAAAAAAATGGAAACATTTCTGTGCATGTGATATTCAAGTCATAAAAAGTTAAGAGGTCTGCCTGTAAAAGCAATAGGAGAAAAATTCAGTTTTCACCACTTATCAAAACTATACACTGCCTTTATTGTTTTGATTTATGTGTAATAATTTGAGCGTTATGTTTACAAGAATGATCAGGTTTTTTTTCTTAACAAAGCAAAGCTTTCTGGTAATAAATATATTAATGCAAATGTAATTGTTATATACTTTTATTTTACTCTATGTAGTAGTTTCCGTAAATGTCTCTCTTTGAATGTTCAATTCCTGTAGATTGTTGAAGAAAACAACTGGGCACAAATCACAGATACAGCTGCAATTCAGGGAATATGCGAAGCAGTTATCAGCAGAAATACCAAATTGGTGAGTCAAATTCTGTCCTTTTTATATTGCATACCTGCCAACCAGTAGGATATTTTCATCCAAGTCCACAAAATAAGATTTTCTGATGCAAACATAAGATTTTTAGAAGAATGTGCAGTGTACTTATGTGATTTTGACACCCTGAGATTTTTACCTTCAATTTGCATTAAGAATGAGATTTTTTTTATCTGTATCAGTAAGACTTTTCATGTTGGGAAGTTGGCGGGTATGATACTGCAGTCACCATTTACTCAGAAAAACAACTGTAGAGAAAAAAATATTTCATGCTAAGATTTTCATTACTTATTCCAAATATGCAGAGTACATAAGCATAAAGGCATTATTGTGCATGTTCAATTTAATTTGTTTTTGTTTCAACTTTGATGTTTGAGCCCGAAGGGGTCAGTGTCATTACAAGGTGTACACCTTGCGTGTGTATGGACTTTCAAAATGGACCCTAAACGAGTAATTATCTGTCGATCTCAGAATACCCTAACAAGTATTCAACTCTGAAAAGATACCCTTTTACACTAACATTCTGTTAAAAGTATACCCTTTTTCCTGGTTTTGGCAATTTTGATACCCTTTTCACTGTACACGAGTACATCGCCCGACCGTGAAAAACAACGCTTTTTACTCGTTTTTCACACGCATGGTGTACACCTGGTAATGACACGGGCCCCCACTCAAGATTTCATATTTTTTTAAAAATTAAGTTGTTTTTCTGTTCACTTTTCTTTGTTTTCTTCTTATTTTTCCTTCAGGTTGAGGAGTATCATCGTGGTAATGTGAAAATTATCAACAGATTGATGGGGGAGGTGCAGAAGGAGACGTGGGGACGAGTGGAACCAGTGATCGCCATGGAAACGCTGAAACAAATGCTGGATAGGTGACAACAGCAGCTGTGAAGTTGAACCATTTCAGTACTATTGCAACAAAACTCTATATACTTTGCATGTATTATTCTGAATGTGTTACTGAATGGGTTAATACAACATGTTGCAGGACATGGATAAGGGATGAATAATGCAATTGAGATGCCATTGTGCTCAATCTGATCAGAAACCCCAGAAGCTGAGCTGAAGTGACTAAAATGGATGTATGTGTGCCGCTTGTCCAGCATTACTAGTCTACAGTCGGTGTGAATGGGAATCGTCAGGGTTCTTGTTATGGAAAAATCAATTCTTCTGGAAAATCATAAAAAGTCAAGGACTTGATATAGCAGTCTTGCATGATATTTGTATGCTGCTCGGATACCACAACCCATACCAACATGGTACAACTAATCTGATCATTGAAACGAAGCAACTAGCACATCAATGATGTGGTGCTCATCCAGTATCCGGCTAAGAAATTCAAACAATTTCAAATTTTCACCAAGATGACACTGTAATGTGATTTTCGAATAAAATTTGCTGAAATTAGCATACATAATGTCAGCAACAAAATTTCACAATTTTGTGTATAAGTTTGGTGTACCTAATGTAGCTCTACCAGATTTTAAAAAAAAATCAAAATCGTTCAACAAATGAAGCAGCATTTTTTGTGATTTTCAAATAATTTCTCGTAAAAATTAGCATGATTTTTTAGACAAAATTTCAAAATTCCATAAAGAGGTTCGGTATACCTTATGCAGCTCAACCAGATGAAACACAAAATTTCAAATGGATGGACAAATGAAGGAAAAGAAGCATTTTTGGTGATTTTCACAAAATGTGCGTAAATAAGCATATTTAATGAGTTTCAAAATTTTGTGTAGAAGTTTGGAATCCACGTAGTGCTATCATATAAAGCAAACGGAGTAGACGGCAGACGACCGATTCCAAACCACAACATAAGCTCAATTCGGGCCAGATGAGCTGAAAATAGGTCATAGGAAATTGTGGAAGCTCATGGAAATTGGTTCCCAAATTTCGGTGGGAACCTCAATTGAAGTTGGGTGTCTGTTCTGATAGGTGGCAAGCCATTTCAATAGTTGGAATAAATATTTGCCCCATTCCTAATGCAAATATTGTCTAGACATACAACATACAAGGAAAGAGACATGAAAACACACTATGCAAACATTTTTTTTTTAAAGATTTACCATATGTACTGTACTGAATCATCAAGATACTCTATAAATACTTTGTGATATACTTTATTTATGAAATAAAACGAATGAGCTCTGAATTGAAAGGATTTTCCTGTACATCTGGCGGATTCAATACTTTTTCTGTTATAAACAGTGATTGGTGTTTGATCTTGTAATTTATGATAAAGTTAATATTCCTTGAATTCAATAACAGAGTCCTTCCCCCCCCCGAAAAAAAAAGAAATGCATATTTTTCACTCCTGAAAGAAACAGTTTATGTCAGCTGATAGGATATTGTTGTAGAAGAAATATGATACGAAAATTGTTGAATTTAGTCAAGCTCTTTTCATTTAGAGATGTTTTTGTGAAGCAATGTAAGATTTTTGATTTCTCAAGTTTTTCATCCAAAGCACCTATTTGGACCCGAAGTTTACATAACGATCCTGAATATTAGTCACATTCGTGTTGAAATTGCAGGGCTCAACAATATTCTATGAAAAGGTGTGAATATGTGAGAGAACGCTTGTTAAACTGCAATGGCCCCATATAATCAACTTAACACAAAGTAACCAATTTTTGCCCATTCACCAGAAATCACAATCGTTATGTAAACGAAGACTTCAGATTTGAAGATGTGCTTTGGTTGAAAATATTAAGCACATTACATTGCTTCACAAAAACATTAACAAGTACACAAACAAATTCAACCATCTTGGTATCATTTTTCTTCTAGAATAGTTCCCTATCAGGTGACAAATATCTTTATTTGAAGTTAAAAACATATTGTTTGTGGTTAGTCACGTATATTAGCTATACGTGGATGTGCCGCCCAAATGGCTTACTTTTTCACAGAAAATCCTTTGTCATGGGTCAGTCTTCCAACAATATAAGGGTTCCTTTCTGCTGTCCAACAATTTGGAATACCTTATGTGATGAATTTAAACAGTGTCCAACTATTTCTAATTTTAAAAAGAAGTATAAGAACTTTTTGATTAATAAATTGTTGCAATAATATCACTATTTATTTGAAATTGATAGATGCTTAATATGTCTTTTTGCCTGTTTGCTTGTATATGTCTTATGTTTATGTGTAATTGTTGTAAGTTCAGTTAGTTATGTACTCGTTTTGTGTTCAGTTATCTTTTTTGTAAATGTATTGTTATCAAAAGTGTAGTTTTAAAAGGGTTTAGCCTTGAAAGGTCAATGGCTTATGCTAATCCCACACATCCGCTACACTTATTCTTTATTCCGTCTTTTATTGTGTTTATGTATAAAACTAATTTTTATGTTTGCTTGAATTGGAATGTATTGTTTTGTAAAAATGTTATTTTTAAAAAAAGAGATGTGAAATAAAACTTGAAACTTGAACTTGTTTGGTAGGGATTTTTTTTTAGGCAATAAGTGTTTCATAGTGTTGTCAGCCCCCTGTCCCCCACCTTGTTGGATGTTGTTTGGCTTGCTGTTAGGCAGGGAAATTTTTGGGGGCACGCAAAAATGTTTCTTGGTGTCACCGGCCCCTTAGAAATGGGCAGGGGTTTTTCGCATTGGGCCTCACACCCCCGTTGAAAAATAATGTAAGTACCCACCTACCCCCGTAGCTGACAGTGATATACCAAAGGATTCCATTTGCTGTGTAGACTAAATTGAGCAAGCAGCTATTGGCATGCATACTGCCCCCATGACAAAAGGGCATAACTGACATTTTGGTGTTTTGGAGATATTGAGCAAAATGTATTTTGTTCAACACGTAAAGCCCTATTCGGTGTCATTTTAACAAGCGGATTATGAGACAAAGGGACACTTCTAATTAATATATTTTTTTGTTCTGCATGTTAAACATGACGTACTGAGTCCCCTTCACTATATAACTCAATTTTGAAAAAAAGGTCAGTTATGCCCTTTTGTCAGTGGGGGGGGGGGGGGCAGCATAGTTGCTCTCTCAATCATCCAGCACCCAATTTAGTAAAACAAAACTGAAGGGAACACACAGAACAAAGCAATGTTACTAGCTAGTTATTTTATTATTATGCACCAGATTCATTGAAATGTACATGCTTGTGCCCCATGTAACATAAAACAAAATTCACATTTCTGCTTTTACAAATTAATGTACAAAGATTACGATTTGAACTGGCAGGGTCTGAAGTAATTTCATATCAATTTCACCACCATTGCCAATTATGTATAGTGATGAAGTTATCTTCTCACAAGCTTGTCTTGAAATGTCAGAAAAAAAAAACTTCAGAAATTGTGCGATGTGTGAAAATAAATTACTGTTGGGTACATTGCCAAGATAGCATGTTGAACCATCCTTGCAGCTTACCGGAAATTCAAGACTGATAGCAAAATACAGGCGACTCCCGTTATAACAAAGTCCTCGGGACCGGCAGTTTTCTTTCTTTGTATTGAAATTTCGTTATAACCAAACAGTGAAAGTATATAAGAGATATAGAAAATGATTTTGGGACCTGAATTTTTACTTCGTTGTAACAGGAATTTCGTTATAATCGTGTTTGTTATAACGGGAATGCACTGGACATGTATAGAGAGCAGAAAATTAGAGGGTCAGATCAGTGAGAAAAACTAGACAAATGAAAATAAACAAATGTATTTTGAAAATTCTACAAGATCATTACAAAATTTGCAAGACACTGATATTCACTGTGAGCAACTCTCTGTTGTGTACACAAAATATTACTAAATTTTCATTTTCTTAAATTTTTATGCATGAACATGGGTTCTTTATAAAGGAAAAGCTGGAAAAAAGATGGAAATCTGAACATATATGGATCATACACATCAAGAAAATATTTCTTCTGAAAAAAAAATAAAAAATCAACCTCTTGTGCCATTTTGTAATCAAAAAGAGATACTTGCATAGGTCAATAAATTTTGCCAATTGTAATGATCATACAGGTAAAAAACAAAACAATTTCATCCAAGTTTGCCCAAGTTTTCTTTAACCTTTATGGATGTATTCTTTTTCAAAACATGTTAATATTGGAAGGTGTCCGAGTCCATTTTTCTTTTCTGGTTGAGTGTATTTCACACATATTGAGGTAAAAATGTCAATATGAAGTTCCACTTCTTAAAGTAATAAGCTACCATTGTGAAGCTTCAAATTAAAAAATTGTCAAACTTTGCTATCTGAGGTACATAGTAGTGTTTGAATGGACGAGTAAACACACTAGAATACAAAAACTTGGAAATTTATGCTGACACTAGCAAGATATAAATGAATAAACAATTACAGGCGACTCCTGTATAACAAAGCCCTCGGGGATCGGCAGTTTTCTTTCATTGTATCAAAATTTCGTAATAACCAAATAGTGAAAATATATAAAGATATATAGATAATAATTTTGGGACCTGAATTTCTACTTCATTGTAACAGGAATTTCGTTATAATCGTGTTCGTTATAACGGGAGTCGCCTGTAGTACTCATGGCGAGTAAAAAAATAGCCTAGATCCACACACAGTAAGGCATCACAGATTTATTACACTGGCATTCTAGAAGGGGTTCAGAATGCCTTCTTATCTTTTAAACCCCCATTCTGGCCGCAGCGGGAATACCTCTATTCCATCACCATTCCCAGAACACGGGCTTAAAAGCCTATCCATTCTAGCCGCGTCCGACATGCCCCCATTCCAGGATCATTCCCGGAATGCCAGCTTAAAGCCTACTATTGTTCCCTACACAATGGTGCCAATGTCAATGAATTTGCATATAATGGATTTAATCCGTGCATTCCAGGGCTATTCTCAGGGCATTCCAGAATGCCCCATTTAATCCTCTCCCAGTGATGAATAGAGGCTTAATTGGCCCATTCCCGATGCATGCGGAATGTCACCGTGCCGGGAATAGGGTAGGCATGCGATCAGGAATGCTATTTTGAACGATTCTAAACTGCAGATGAATAAATCTGTGATGCCTAAGTCTATGGGAGGAAATGGGGAGGTGAATCTGGTCAACTTACGATATTCACTTTTTTAAAGAACTATTATTGAAAAACAATTTTTTCAGGGATTCATTTTCAGAACTGATCAAAGACACTTGGAGCATGAAGGATTATGGAGCTCACATTTTTTTTAGCTGTCGTAAATGTTAGCCAGTGGCTTTAACATGTTGGTTGCATATTTCAAAGGCAGAAATGATTTCATTTAACTGCAGAAATGGAACCAAATGCCTCACATTTTTTGTTAGATAGCATGAAGGTTTGAAGAGTACTTGAATAGTCAACTTCATACAGAATAATGCTGTATCAAAATGGTTAACAGACTGCTAACTAACCATGAAAACCCAAACCCTGTTTGAAGTTTTAACAAACTGGTATATTTCAGTTTGCTGCACAAATATGGCACTAGCATGTTTGAACTATTATTTCAGGGAATATTTTTTCTCATAAAAGAGCTTCATCTGTCTAATAACAGCCTGTTTTGGGGGGCTAGATTAACAGGTTTTGGAAATGACCAAAATAATACAACTCTATTACATTTTTCTTTTGAATAACAGATTCAGTCTAATACATAATTCAATATATCTTGTAATTAATAAATTTGCACATTCGTGTTACAAAACTTAAATTGGTACATATAAAAAGTGCATAGTGTCAAGTATCATACTGCCACAACCATTTTACACATATATCCTGACATTTTCACAAAGTACCACGAGAACTAAGTGAAGATGAAAAATCATAAACAGTTGCTTACAACGATACCAATCAATACATTGACAGACAAAGGCATCAGAAATACACAAACTATTAGCTTGAAAAGAGCTTGGAGTATGCCTGCTTCTCTTTCTTCTTTTGTTCCTGGATGTAATACTTTGCTTTCTTCAGTTCGTTGCTTGCAGCTGAAAGGATAAATTGAGAAAGCAAAATGATGTTATCATTACAGGAACAGAGGATCAAACAACACATGATACTGTTCATTCAAATGGATTATTTTTTTTTTATTTTTCATGTTTGAGTATAAGAATAATTTTGCATTTTTTTTAATTTTGCACATTATGATCACTGAGCGAGCAATTAAAGAAATCAAGAATTAACATCTTAAAGCGATAGGCTAACATTGTGGAGCTTCAATTTAAAAAATTGTCAAACTTTGATATCTGAGCTACATAGTAGTGTTTGAATGGACATATAAACACCCTAGAATACAAAAGTTTGGAAAGTTGTGCTGCCAATGGCAAGGTATGCATGAATAAACAATTTCTACTCCGGTGGATGATAAAATAGCCTAGATCAGCACACAAAGTCTAAGGGAGTGAGAGATTTTCACTTTTTTAAAGCACCAAATCATCATTTTGAAACAATTTTTCCAGGGCTTCATGTTTAGACCTTATCAAAGACACTTGGAGCATGGAGGATTATGTAGCTCACATTTTTTTAACTGTGGTAAATGTTAGCCAGTGGCTTTAATTGAACACCCTCATAATTTACCTCAGGGGTCAAAGAATCAAAATTCCATAATTTTTCCCCAATTGAAGCTTAAAATCCCAGAATTGTCATTTTGACTTATTTCTTGCTTTACCTATTTCTTTCTTGCCTTGTGTCCAGATATGGACCTAAGGTAAGAAAGTCGAACCAACGGACAAATAATATTCTGTGATTTTTTTTCCTGATCTGAGGGACTTTTTTCAAATTTCCTGAACAAAGGAAAGTTATTTTCCAGGTTTTCCCTGATTTTAAGTTTGGCTGGGAACCCTGTACCTACCTTGAAATCAACAGTATAATTTATTAGGAACGGATATTTTATGTGATAAAGACATCAATTTTAAGGAAACGAATGCCAAGCTACCCAAATCAGTGCTGCATCAACTGGTTTACTCTGTCTGTAAGTTGCAGTACACATGCATTAATACTGTCCATATACTATAACTCCCAAGAAACAGAAATACCCCTAAAATATTTGCAAGCTTTTATTTTAGTGCATATTTAAGCTATGCATAATGCACCACATTTACAGTAAATAAATGGCTTTTGATATGAATAAATGACTGAATATTTCAACAAATCACACTTCATAACTTTAAATAACATTATTTACATAATGTTGAAACTGGTTCTGTTTCCTCACACTTTTGTTCACTTTTTCTAATTTTTTCATCAAAAATTCCATTTCCTTTGCTTGTTCTAAGTTAGTTACAGGAAGAGAAAAAGGTTACCTTTAACCCTAATCAGCCCGGGCTTTTTTGAAATTGCATAGCCCGGGGGGGGGGGGCTTATTTGG
>JZLH01S0611600.1:23732-34821 GCA_001188425.1 Eucidaris tribuloides
AATTCTTCCCTTGAAAAGTAGTGCAAAACTCTTTATCACAATCAATTTAAGTATATTTATCATTACTTGTTATCTTAGGGCTCTACATTTTTTTCCGCCAATTTGTCAGTACTTTACAAGATACTAGATGACCTTATCTTAAACTTCTCCAGATTGATACTTACATGTATCGTTAACATTTTGACTTACACATTGTGAAATCCGACATCTGGATTTCCTATAATGACATTGGAAATGGTGCTGGTGATGGATGGCCGAACATTTTTCCAAAACGTTTTGCTGTTGCCTTCAAATTCCTGATCATGAAATTGAATGAATGCTAACAAAGAAAAAATGGAAAGTCAGATCAACTGCGGACACTTAACTAAAAGAAATATTACATGACATTAATATATTAGTGCTGATACATCTTCAGAATTGATTCATCATTTGACCATTATGCTATATATTTGAGATATTTGTTGACCACTGCCAGAATTGGTTCCTTAAATCTCAACAATAATGACATTATAACGACATTGTACACTTGACTAGGTGTAATGAAGCATTGTTAACACTTCATATTACAGATTACATTTGATTTCAATGGGTTTTCAGAATACCGGTATTATTCTTAATCCATTTATTTCTGAGATTGTATTGAGAAACACCGAAAACAAGCTCCTACTCATACAGCAACACTCTTGCAAGAAAAGCACTTGTCTGATTAAAGTCCAGTTGGTCACACTAGCCATCAAATTATCATGACAGCCATTGATTATTGATAATGAAATCAATATTATTCATTAAAGACAAAAACACACAAAACTACAAAATGACATTATCTGGGGTGTTCCATGGATGATGGAACTGTATAGATTAAAATGATCAGAATCTTGAATTCTGTCATTCTGTCAAGACGCCACTTGCTATAACTTCTTTCGCGAGTTTCACGCCGCCGCACGAAATCTTTTTCTGACGCGCGCCGTTCACTGGCCTTTTTACTTTCAAGTCATCCGCGCACTATGTAAGGGACCATTTTCGAACGGTACTGTTTACGACGCTGCGCGACTTTTCGGTACATGCCCATTGCAACTCAAAGTGCTCAAAAAACGCTGATTGTTTGTGACAAAATCAATGGCCAAATTGTGTTTTCAGCCAGAATAATCATAAATGTATGATTCATGTTACTTTTACTGCGCCTGAAATTGGATTAATTTATTGCTGTTTTATTGATCGCAAAAGGGTGCTCCCCCGACAAAGTGGTCATCGAAAAAACTAATACAAACACAAAGGTTGGACAAAAATATCTAAGAGGAAATACATTTCTTAAACAATTAAAATACATAGGAAAATTAATTCTTGATCTTTCGGCAATATTTTTTGTTGATATTTTAGAATTCATAAATGAATATCTATCACCAAAATTATCATTTCTACCAGCTGATTGGGAAGCGCGAATATAGGCCCGAAAACATTATTTCATACACTGTATTTGCATAATTACTTACTCTAATAATATAAAAAATCATGTATTTTCGAAAATTTTACTACCACAGTCTCTGTAGTTTACATCTCGGCTCTCTGCATCGCCGCATCTGTCGCGCGAGACTCAGGCGGCGCCATAAATGCCCCCTTGCCCCCCCCCCCCCCGGTGAATCGACAAAGACCGGAAGACTACGCCGGATGTCTTCTAGGAGTTAAAATCAATAAAACAAACTTAGCGTAAAATCTACTGGTATTTATTGCAAAATGAATACTAGAAAAAACGTCAATGACGTAGCGCTCGATTCCGGCATCTCGCAACATTCATATATCCGAATATTTCAGCTTGGGTACAATTTTATACGGTTGACAGATGATAAAAATTGATGTCCCGCGAAGGAACATGAATATAACAAAAACTTCGACCTGGACGAACAAATATTAGTTTCATGCCCTGGAAGGCGGACATGAATAAAAATAAAATAATAATATAAAAATAGAAAACTGTCAAATTGACTAGCGCTCATCCGCGCATCTCGCCAACATCATATATGCCGAAAGTTGCATGGGTCGTACAATTTGTATACTGGTGAACAAAGATTAAAATTTTGATTGTCCCGGAAGGACGATTGAATATAAAAAATTCGAGTGAGAAAAATATTAGTTTCATGCCTGGAAGCCGGACATGAAAAAAAATGAAATAATAATTTAAAAAACAATATAATAAACACGGATGAAATTATATCATGAATTGGATCCCGCCGGATTCCCTTCCGGGGGCTCCAGGTGACTGATTTTTTGTTGTTGGAAAAAGCACATTTGAAGTGGAAACCAAATTAATAGTACTTGATATGAATAAGAACTGAAATTAAATTTTGTTATTTTGGACATAAATTCTTGCCAGTAAATTACCATAATTATATTAATGGCCAACAGTTAAAATTCCTGGTAGGAAGTTAGTGTACCAAGCTTAGCTCTATCCAGAATAAGCAAACTAATATCAAAACTTGCGTTCGAGAAATGAATTGAGAAGAAGCATTTTTATTAATTTTATTTGTGATTTGAATAAAAATTTGGCATAACATTTGCCATAATGCATTAATTTCACAATTTTGTGTAGAGTCTTGAAGCCCCCCTAGGCCCTATCAGTCAAACAAACAGTATGAAATCGCGTCAAGAAAATGCTGAAAGAAGCAATTTTGTTATTTTGGCATTAATTTTGGCATATAAAATACCATAATTAATTAATGGAGCTATAATTTCAAAATTCTGTGTAGAGTTTAATGTGCAATAAACTCAGCCCTTACCAAATAAAAGTAAATCACAATTAAAATCGGTTGACATAACTGAAAGCCGAGAAGAAGCATTTTTGTGATTTCGAAAAATTTGCATAAATTTGCATCATAATTGATTAATTTTAAATTTGCTAATTGATTAATATCAAAATCTTGCTGCAGGAAGTCTTGAAGCCCCCCACCTAGCCCTATCAGCATCAAACAAACAGAATGAAAAATCGGGCAAGAAATGATGGGAAAAGAAGCAATTTGTTCATTTGCGGATAAATTTTGCATAAATTACCCATAATTAATCAATGGAGTATAATCTTTCAAAATTCTGTGTAGAAGTTAATGTGGCATAAACTCAGCCCTACCAAATAAGAGCAATCAAAATCAAAATCGGTTGAGAACATGAGAGAAAGCATTTTTTTGTGATTCGACATAAACTTGCATATTAAATTAAAAAATATAATCAATTTCACGATTCTGTTGTAGAAAATTTTAAGATCGCGCGCACCATAGCCGCTATCATATTGAAACAATCAGAACTCAAAATTCGGTGAGAAATGACGCAAGTAAGAACAGATTTTCAAAACTGTCGAGCGACGGCATGGACGGACGCCGCCATGGCATAAAATCATCGGGCCCTTCGGCCGGGCATGAGCCTAAAAAACTGGTGTACAACAGTGGTTGTTGCATTGGGGAGGGATTTACTGGATGATTATTCTGGTGGTGCTTTAATTTTTGTTGAATTACACACTAAACACCATCCATGAAAATTAATCTCTGTATGCTTAATACGTCTACCACTACACAGTAAATAAAAGCATGTGCAAAATCGGTGAAATCAAATCTTTGCAAGTCGAACCACCGTTCAAACAAGAATCATTGAAACACAAAATATTACACTCATGTACTATCTTGACACAAGCACCAAATTGTTATCAGCTTCTTTGACCTATACAGAAGCACAGAGGCGCCATTTGCATTCATGAAACACCAAAATAGTTACCCTCTAATACACTGCATCATGCTTGCCCATTTCCTTTCATCCGTCGAGATCTCCCAAGGACAAACACAGATCTGGAGCCAGCTCAAGGTCAAAGGCAGCCTCTGAAGGCACCGCTCCATCTCTGCCATTCTCTTGCCAAAGAATATAAAAAAGAGAAACAATCTGATTTCTGCTAAATGTATCTGATGGATGATGCTACGGCTACAATCGCATGCGAGGACAATTTATGTTAGTAACCTGAAGTCATAATTCATATTTAGGAGACTCCACTGAATTGCGAGCATCGATTCATCACACTAATCTAGATTCTATATACATCTAGCCTAAGTGGTCTAATGTAAGACCGACAGCATTAGGGTATAATCGAGAAAGGTTTGGACTTTTGCAAGTTGCTGAGGATGCGGTCTGAAAGTCGCATTTTGATAATCTTTGATAGAGATGTTTTTCAGTGAGAACTACTGTAGTTACATGTGTCTGTAAAATCGACCATTTCAGGGTCTGTTTTGGAAAAAATTAGTGAAAAATTCATTTGGAAATAGGAGGACAGCATCTTCTTCCCCAAAAAATAATTTCTAAATTAGGGGCAGTTTTCTAGCGTTTTGTTCCAATTTCGCTGAAGGTGTGGGGGCGGGGGACGGAGGGGGGACTTAGCTGCGCCTTCCCTTTCCAAAAACAAGCAAAATTACCCCCCCCCCCCAATTAATGATTGATGGGGAGGTAACTTTTGCTGGGCTTCCCAATATCCAACAGCCAGTGATTGGGGTCGGGGGGCGGGATTTCGCTGGCTTCCCTTCAAAAGCCAACGTATTGGGGAGGCGGAGGGGTATTTTGCCTGGCTGTTTTCCAAAGCCAGTGATTGCCGGGTGATGAATTATTGTGCTGGCTTCCCTTCCCAAAGCCAGTGATCTTTTTTTTTTGGGGGGGTCGGGAATTTGCCTGTCTGCTTCCTTTCAAAAAAATCCGTGTGATATGGGGTGTTGTAACTTTGCTGGATTCGTTCCACAAAGTTTAAGCTTCTAAGTAATCTGGACTCGATAATATGTAACATCTAGACCCTTATAGCTGTCATCGGGGGTGGGGTCAATTTGTGAACAATTCATTGACTTAAGTCCAACTAAATATGACCAAAGTCCAGACATCTTTTTTCAATAAATTTTGACATTTTTTTAGTCTGCTTAAAACGGACAACCAGAAACATTACAAAATTTGCAAACAGAATCATGACTGTCAATTTTGCCCCTCGGGGGCCTACTGCATCATGGTGTGGTGTTGAAAAAACGAGTAAAAAAGGGTTGTTTTTCACGGCTTGACGACTTGTACTGTGCGACTGTTGAAAAGGGTATCAAAAGTCGCCCCAAAATCCAGGAAAAAAGGGTATACGGCTACTTTTAATAGGTGTAACTTTAATAAAAGGGCATCTTTTCAGACTTGAATACTTGTTTAAACTATCTCAAGAGATAACATTACTTGCTTTAGGGTCGTCCATTTGAAATTCCGACACTGTGCATGGTGTACACCTGTCCTTTATATGACAATGCACTGCCCCACCCCCCCCCCCCCAAAATCCCCGGGGGAATTTTGCACAGATGTTGGCCAGCCTTTGACCTTTGTCATATTTATCGGACAGCGGACTTGGCTAAGCCTAAGCATACTAATGTCTACTTATTTTGGCCAACCCTTTCGGCATTGTCAAACCAGTGGCCCAGACGACTCCCCAGTAGGGTCTGTCGGTGCAGCAGATGAAGAATGGCGATGCAGTGTGTTTGAGCCTGAGGCGAGCATACTGTCTGTCTTTTGGCCCGTGCGTGCTCCGTCGCCCACGGCCCTTCGGTGTTCGCGGCCCCGCTTCTCCCCGTCTACATGTGCCGCGCCGTCTTCGCGATACACCCATGCGACTTCCGCGATTTGTCCACTGTTTGTCATCGATACTTTTATGACTGTATTGATCAGGCCACGGAGCACTGCGAAAGAGTATCACATAATACACTAAATATTCGCAAGTCAATAATACTACGCCCAACACACGACTGACAAACTCAGAAGGTACCTCAGCAAATTAGAAATTTGTGCCATTAAATCACTTCATTTCCGTACAACAAGAAACAGACGAGCTACCAGTTACCTATGGAAAAGCAGAGTGTTAAACTTAACTAATACGTACTTCCAATTAGCCCAGTTACAGAAAATTTTCCACACAGTTCTAACGTACGCGCAACATTGATGATGGTGAAACTAATCAGAGAACAATAGAGTAAAATGCCCAGAAGATATAATTAACAACTTCTCTATATTTTTCACCGAGAAGGCCCTGATGACTGACTTGAAAAGGAAACTATGGAAAGGTTTTATTCAACAGTATCATGTACATGGTACACCATTCAGTTTGCTATGCGACCTGGAGCACCCCCTCTCGGTCCCCCCCCCCCCTCTCCCGAGTGGTACATAGGACAAAAGGAAATGCAAACATTCGGCAGATTGCATAATGGGAAGAATTACTAAAGGGACGGGGTACAGGTCCCTTGATCACATCTTTCCGATGTGATCAAATCGATTAGTTACTTTGACGTCTAATATTCCAAGTTTTGGTTAAAATCTACAATTAGTATCTGCTATGCATTTTTTTTGTACAAGCCATTTCATTTCTAGAATTGATTTTACTGAATCAATAAATACACCTTGAATTTTAGGTTGCGGACCAGCAGCATCCCACCCATACTTATTTACGCGTCAAAAGCATTTAGCGCATGATAGTACACTATGTATCTTGTTTCATTGGGCGTGTATATATTTTATATTCTTGCAAAATACATAAATAACAAGAAGCAATGTGATTTCAAAATTCAATTTTCAGTCATGCTTTAAATATTGTTACGGGGGATGTCGTCATCAATTAATGAAGAATCTGACATGTCTATTTGCTCATTTGTGGCTGCCTTTTGCCATCGTATCCTCCATATTTCCATAATAAAGCATATCAGGACTTTTTGTATTTACCACGACTGTAAGTGAACGTAGTTGCATTTAAACCATTGTCATAAAAGTATCTCATTTTAATTACTTTGACATTCTGAATAAAAGTTTTAAAGACACTAGTAGAACATGTGAAGACCCGTTTAAAAAAAAAGTGTTGACTTGGCTATTGACAATCTGACTGGCTTGATAGGAGAATAAACACCAAGGCAACACAAAAGTCTTGACAGTGTATACTGTCACTAGCTACAATTATGCTGCGAATACAAATTGGCACATTAAATTTTAATATCAGCGCATAGGAATTCTATGCAACAATCAGTCCTATGCGAGAAAAGCTGGGATGCGCGACCTCCTCTCACATGATGTTTCACTTTTTTAAAAGCACTTTCAATGAGTTTTACCACTTGCCAATTTTCGGGCTTCATTTTTAGACTCGGTATCAAAGAACTACGTAGCATCGGGGAATCCATGTAGCCTTTAAATAAAATAAAACTTTACTTACGATCACAGATCTTGAATTTTCATATTGAAATGATACATCTTGTGGATATGGTGCTACTTGTTTTTATAATCCATTGGAGACTTAAAATTTCAGGTCTGGGTGTCTATGAGGAAAGTGTGTTATATTGATTAAAGATAGGTCTCTTGAGCAATGGGGCTTAGTAGGCAGTTGCAGAAAAAATTAGGAATAATGTTTAAAGTATTTGGCTAACATTTACCCACAGTTAAAAAAAAATGCTAACCACACGATTCCCATGCACCAGCGTCTTTGATGAGTCTAAAATGATAGCCCTGAAAACATTGTATTCAAAATGCTTAGTTTAGTGCTTAAAAAAGTGAAAATCGTATAAGTTGACCAGATTTCACTGCCCATTTCCTCCATAGATTACTGTGTGTACACGCTAGGCTATTAAAAACGTCGCCCGACGTTTTTAATTGTTTATTCATGCATAAACTTGCATTGCGCAGTTGTCAACTTTCCCAACTTTTGTATTTAGCGGTGTTAATTTGATCATCTGTCCATTTGAACACTACTATGTAGCTCAGATATCAAAGTTTGACAATTTTTTAAATCGAAACTCCACAATGTTAGCCTATCACTTTAATAATACACGATGCATATTTTCATGAAGTATTTAATGATTTGGTGATGTATGCATTTGGATGTCAAGTGGCCTTTTTAAAGGGAAATAGTGGGATTGGAAGAAGTCCTTACTTTGGGATAAAACTATTCCAGAATCATGTACACTCTTCAAGGCTTCTGCTGTCTAAATGTCATGGTCAAATGCTTAGTACTTTTGAAACAATCACCACCGGTACTCATGCATTGTGACAGGTGAATTTGTTTAGCTTTGTATAGGATCACTTTCTATCAGAGCCCAAGATTAGTTCAATACTGGTAAATTAATGCTGATTTCTCCACTAGTAAAAAAAATTACGACAAATCCTGAATATACACTGTACAGTAGCCAGTGTATATATTGGTACATTTTTCAACTCACTTGCTTTTTGAGGCATTTGGACTTCTCCCAATAACATCACTGCCACTTAATGATGAAATACTTGTAAGTACTGACCTTTAAACTCCCTGAAAAAATATTCCACATTTCATAGCAAGTCTGTGTATATACGAGAGGTGACAAAAAGAAATGAGACTGTGACAGCCATGCCCATGATGCAGTGTCAATCAATCCACCACCCATGCCACTGTGTTGCCCAACATCTCATCACCATTCTGCTATAATATTGTTCGTCTTTCTTACTCTATGCCCCTTCCCCAAGCTGTATGCTCCATCACAATTCTAGAGGTTGCACAAACATGGAGCGGGAAATCAATCTGAAATTCCTGGGTCAGTTGAGCAGGGGCTGAACTGGTGTCTCACTTTTTCCAGGAGTCTTACGAGGTAGATACCGCCTGCAACATTGCCTTTTCGGTTGGGCCCCCACGCAACTTAAACAGGAACTGCAGATTGACTTCCCAGTTCCCGCCCCATGTTTATGCAATCTCTTTTATTGTGACGGGGCGGAGTTGGGGTGTGCCGCATAACAGCCCGAAGAAGGGGCACAGATTAAGAAAGGTGAATGACAATAAAGCAGAATGTTTATGAGACGTTGGGGCTACACAGTGACATGGGCGGTGGGTCGATTGACATTGCACCATGGGCGTGGCTGTCATAGTCTTGTTTCATTTTAGTCACACCACATTATACAGATTACACAAGAAAGAGTGCATTGAACTCATCAACCCATCTATCAAGAAAGACACAAACCAAAACATTATGATGATATCTACATCACATGTTGTGATATATATTTATTTATATATGTATATATCCCATCACTTACTGCATTACATAGTATTTTATTATGAAAATTCAAGTTTGTAACAGAAAAGAAGTGTACTCATGATACACAAATCGTCAGGTAAAGTTAGTTTCAGAACATACATGGCACAATTAAATATGTTTAATAAAAAAAACATTACCATATGTTACAGATCTAAGTATAAATTTTGGGAAAACACAAAGTTATGTCATGATACCATACATATTTTTATATATTACTCAATTGGAAGACCAAGCATATGGAATACATTTATTGTTTTGATACACTGTTCAAAAACAAGTTTGGATTACAGTACAAAATATACGTCTTCACTAGGTTGGATATTTTTCCCTATACATATTCTGATGTACTCTATTATCATGTAAACCCATAAATCATAACCATAAATCATGCCATTAAAATAAATACAGTGTTTATGATTTTGCTGTTCAGCTAAACAATCAAACAAGTCTGGGCAAAATGAATTAGAAACCATTTCCTATTTTCATATACTTCAAATCAACACAAAATAAATGCCAGCTTTACAGTTACATATACACCTTTCCCCAGCCCCTCCCTTCTCCTCTGAAGCCTCATCCAAGTAATTATTATTTTCATACCAAGATTACTTTTTAGTAATTGCTAAGTACAGGCCTTTATGAGTTTTATTACACAGAAATTGAATTCATCTTCAAATAAAGCAAACTGATAATCTATACCTCTGGTCGCTTTTCTATCTTTAAATGTTTCCTCACATTCAAACATTGACTCGCAATGTGGCATACTATGATTGGGGTCAATTACAGTGGTGGGGTATGGTATCTTGGAAGACAATGGGGTGCTTGGAAATCAACCCTGACAAACTTTCATTCAATTTAATTCGACAATATAAAAGTAATACAAACTTGAAGCTTTCAACATTTTTTTTTCAATATACTAAATACTTCCATTCATTCATTTTATTTTATATTTACTGATCCATAAAATAACTATTTCCAAACATTTCATTACAAAATTTATCCATCCTCTGTACAAATATAGTTTATAAAAATATACATGCATATGTAAAGAAACTTAAAAATGAGTTTACTGGAAATACAATTACATTTGTATGCACATGCTCATGGAAAACATATAACACGAGACACTTATTTGCCTTGATTAGTTGCTTTATGCATGGAATAGAGCTTTTCCTTGATTTCCACACAAATACAAAAACAAGAGTTTGTAATTTATATTTAGTCCTAGCATGACCTACCTGAATATTCAATTTTTACTTTGAAATTTCAATTTTAAGTATAAAAAAAATTGAACTAATTATGAATTTGATGAATGTACATGCATAGCACAAATTGCAAACCTGGTACGTTTTAAGAATACTAATCTTTCTATGAGAGTTAGTTGCTAACCTCTCACAAGAAGTGTTATGTGGGCATCCACCAAATACATTTCCCGTAAGTGGGCTGGTGCTTAAATAAGTCTCTGTCCCGAACTAGTCCTCTTTGCGATTGTCACGTTCCAAACTAATTTACACCTTACCATTAATGAATATGCTTAGAAAATAAACAGTTTTCATTTTAAATAATTCAAATCACATATAAACATGGAAGAAAGCTGTTCCCTCTAACACATTCCCCATACACAAATTCTGCAGCTATTTCACCTCACTAAAATCTAGTCCCCGAAAAACAATTAAATGTAGGTACAAAATATCACAGTTTTATATGATTTTTACAGTGAAAACCAAGTCACTCTCTATGTCTTTCTGTTATCTCTACACAAGCTTTGCTTGCTCGCTGCACTTTGGCTCAGCTCAAGAAAGTACAACTGTACATATTTCATAACTCAGACAATTAAAACAAAACAGAAATCTATCAACTTACTCATTTCATGTATTAGCAGAATCTGTGCAGTTGCAAAATGCTTATGATACAAATAACTAAAGTTGCTGTCACTTTTAAATACCCAACAAAACAGAACCACACATATTCTCTGATTTTGAAAATAAGACACGTACAACTCCAGAGTGAATTGAGCT
>JZLH01S0611600.1:34871-60728 GCA_001188425.1 Eucidaris tribuloides
TGAGAGTTAGTTGCTAACCTCTCACAAGAAGTGTTATGTGGGCATCCACCAAATACATTTCCCGTAAGTGGGCTGGTGCTTAAATAAGTCTCTGTCCCGAACTAGTCCTCTTTGCGATTGTCACGTTCCAAACTAATTTACACCTTACCATTAATGAATATGCTTAGAAAATAAACAGTTTTCATTTTAAATAATTCAAATCACATATAAACATGGAAGAAAGCTGTTCCCTCTAACACATTCCCCATACACAAATTCCGCAGCTATTTCACCTCACTAAAATCTAGTCCCCGAAAAACAGATATATGTAGGTACAAAATATCACAGTTTTATATGATTTTTACAGTGAAAACCAAGTCACTCTCTATGTCTTTCTGTTATCTCTACACAAGCTTTGCTTGCTCGCTGCACTTTGGCTCAGCTCAAGAAAGTACAACTGTACATATTTCATAACTCAGACAATTAAAACAAAACAGAAATCTATCAACTTACTCATTTCATGTATTAGCAGAATCTGTGCAGTTGCAAAATGCTTATGATACAAATAACTAAAGTTGCTGTCACTTTTAAATACCCAACAAAACAGAACCACACATATTCTCTGATTTGAAAATAAGACACAACTCCAGAGTGAATTGAGCTGAGTCTAGTTTGGCTTTTCAGTGTTCCTTTCAAATACAGCAGCTGAGCAGGGCTTATGGAAAGAATAGTCTATGACGTTTGAATATTTAAGACTCTGTACATAACACACACAATGAATAACCGAAAGTCTGTGCCTGAAAAACTCAGCATTATTCTGAACACAAATGGATTCTAAATTTCTTGGCGGGCCAAATTTAGTATCACGCCAAATGGTTTAGAGAAGACCAAAATGCCACTACTTCATGTAAATGGATTTATTCAACTTTCTGCCATTGACATCTGAAATTTGGAGAAGTCCATTGGCAAGGTAAGAATGCTAAAATAGTAGGATTGTTTCTGAGGCTGGCCTCAAAGCCAACTTGTGATGGTCTCGGCCTCGGTCTCGGTCCGAGTCACCTGTACAAATCCTATGGAAAGGTTGCGTTTTGGAGTGGCCTTGGTCTCAGAACCAGTGCGCTCGGATACAACATTACAAAATAGACATGCTTACATTTTTGGACAATAGTTTGTTTTGGGTCCTTAATTTTCTGTAAGAAAAAATATATTTAGCCAAGTGACTTTTCCATGAATGAAAATTATAATAGCAAGAAATGGATGAACATTACTTGCATTATCTCTAATACATACAAATTATTAATTTAAGTCAACCTCTTAACTAATGTGTGAATTACGAATTTTGAATTTTTTGAAGCATATGTTCTAATTTAACTTATTACAATACTTACAATATCAGAAAAGAATACATTAGTTAGTTCTAAAAGAGACTCACTGCCGCGATTCGATTAAGTAATCAATTAATCTTGTTGAAAAAGCATAAGTGAAAACGTCATAGCTTTGAAAACCTATAATCATGGTTGCATTATTTTCTACATTTCATATATAAATTCTAAATGAATTATTAAACAGAAAATCAATACAGGTGCACAAGTTATCATGGGTGTAGAAGATATTTTTCATATATTACAAAGAAATTTTGAATGATGATGATTTCTCATACACTATTGCTGTGCAAATTATTAGGAATTAGGAATAAATGTCCTGACCATGATTATTGTCCTTAAGTTGCCATATTAAGTAGATCTAACACATGAGCTAATATTAGTTCACAATATCCTCATCAATTTATCAAATATATTAAAGTTGTTTGGGTTACGTCTCTTGCTGGGAAATATATACATTAACAAATAGTAGTGCTAGTGTCTGAATATAATTTTTTCTAATCCTCTCTGTCATGAAATTGTTGCAAAATTAGGGATATGAAAATCAAACTGAAGAAAAAATAAAACTGAGCACACCTCTAAGTCAGGCATCATAATGGTACATATAAGTTTTCTCCCAATTTCCTTTACATTTTCATAACAACCAATTTGACAATAACTTCAGTACAAAAAAAATACAATTATATCAAAAACATATAATCTTTGCATTGTGATAATATATATTTTAACTATTATTTTCAAATCTGGCATTGTTGCTAGATAGTTGCTTTTTAATTTAAAACAATGAACAACGCCGGTAAAATAATGTGTTATCTCCAAACCAACAGATTTTGATCCACTATTACAATAACTCAAACCTGCTAAGATAAGTGAGCTAGTTTAAATTCATATTCATATCCATATATTTGAAACTCAATGGATTATGAATATCTTCCTTTGGCATTATTTCTTATTAATCTGTTCACCTCCCGTACAGAAATAGCATATTTGATACTTCATTTTACCAACACTTTGCATGCATCTGTATTGTAACATTACATTATGGAGTTTCTAACAAAATTGAAATACATCTATCATTACGTGTCATGATTTGCATCCATAAAACAAGAATTTTAGTTTTTGCATAAAAATTGCAAGTGACAATGGCAAGCATAAACAAACAGAGGGATAATGACAAATAAAACAAACAAACAAAACAAAAAAAACCTACCCCTACAAAAACGTTTAAACAAAACTAAAAAATGGAGGAAATTTGTAGTAAATAAAGAGTGAAAATGCCCGCATTTTCTGTGTTATTGTAACCAAACATGATTTTATCAAACTGAATTTTGGTGTAAACAGAACATTACAACAATAACACAAAAATTTACAATTGTAAATTAAATCTACCTGACATTCTTCAGAAAGTTAACTGCATAAACTTTAATTAGTAATCAAGATTTAATTGACTAATTAATGTACAATACGCTATTTTGCCAATTTCACCTGCGTATGATCAATAATCTGCCAGTCCTACAGAATTTAATGATATAAAGACCTTATTAGTAAATCCCCTGAATTAATACATCATTAAATACATCATGCCATTAGATGACATCTCATCACATCTTTAGAATATATCAATATAATTTAATATATCTCTAAAGTTGATTTTAATATAATTTAATTTGACTTAATTTGATTGATTGATGAGATTTAATACGACTGCCCTCACAAAATTTGTGAACACTTGATTTCCACAGTTTAATAGAAGAAAGGTACAAAACAAGTGACAGTAAAAATACATTGTGTCGAATCTCTTGGGACCACAGAAATCTGTTCGACTTAGGCAAAATTCGACTTAGATGATGTAAATAAGACTTGTTTTGCATATTCTGGTCTGAAATAATGTTCCAGTTAAGCGATTATTCGACTTATGGAAGGTCGACTTATGCAGAGTCTGCTGTACTACTAAAATATTGCATTTTGCACCCAATACCAAAAATTTTGCCGCTGCAAAAGCAAACATATATACTTACACAAAAACGGCAACTAAACATAACTAAACACACTCAATTTCATGGAATTCTCATAAATTCTTATAAATACAATACTATACAGTTACAGCTTTCACATATAAAATTCTTAATGTCAATACACAGACACATGTACACAGTATAATTTTGGAGATTAGCGTATCTGGCTAGATTACTTGTAAGGAAATGTTCCTGAAATATTTTGAGTTTTCAAAACTGTAAATTGAGTTGTATCTACATGTTTGTAACCAGCTGTCGTTGAATCCAATTGATGAATATTGGACTATTAAGTCAAATCAAGTACGTCAGTGCTACAAAATTCTAGGTAGTAGGGCTCATTCTCATTGGGGAAAAATCACAACATTAAAAATTGTGATGTTTGACTTTCCAGTTCACACTGCAAGCTAAAATTGTGATATTTCCGCAGCTAAGAAAATGCATGATTTTTTGCTCTATAACACCATGCACAATGGGCTCATTTAGATGTTCCCAGCATGTAGTTTGGCTAAATTACTCCACATGGGTTAATCCCAAAGTGCCAAAGTCGCATTATAGAAATAAGGATTAATCTGTCGTGCGCGTTCTCACTTCCCAATTCGCTGAGAAACTTCACACAATGTTAAAAAATCACACTCTAGCACGCCATTTTTGGGGTGAGATTTTGTGTAGTTGCTGTGCAATTTTCCCCATACAGAGTGTTTTGCAAAAAGTAGAACCCATCTTCCACAACGAATATATAATCTAATAAACATAATTACTCACGCGGCTGGCAGAACGTCATTAGCAAATGCTATAAGTAGAAAGGGCCTTAACCAGTCCCACTGGCAGAAGGTCGTTAGCAAATGCTCTAAGTAGAAGGCGTTAACAGTCCCGCTGGCAGAAGGACGTTAGCAATGCTCTAAGCAGAAGGGCGTTAACAGTAAATTGCCTCTAATTTGAACCCATAGGCTTATTCCATATTTTCGCCCTTACATACTGATAGAAGGATCTAAAGATCACAATACTTTGATTTCATGTGAAATAAGTCAATGGTTGTCACGTTACAAGTAATTTACTGTTAACGCCCTTCTGCTTAGATCATTTTGCTAACAACCCTCTGCTAGCCGCACGACAAATTTTCTGTTAACGCCCTTCTGCTTAGAGCATTTGCTAACAACCTTCTGCCAGCCGCATGACGAATTATGTTTATTGCAATATGTCATCGCAAAGATAATTTATTACTCTTTCATTTGATAACATTTTTGTGATAATTAAGCCTTGATTTATCAAACTGCAAAGATTTTAAATGGGCAATGTTAAAGTTGCTTTGCGAGCAAGATCAACCAACTTAAGACTTTTGTTCTCTATAAAAGGGAAGGTCTCAGTGACTAACCATATGTGACCATATTGATGAATAAGACCTAAATTTTGTGTGCAAAGCAATTTTAGCATTGGTCCTTTAAAATATTGCGATTTGATAACTCAAGGCTTAATTATAAAAAATATGGAATCAAATGAAAGAGTAATAAATTATCTTTGCAATGGTATAATGCAATAAACATAATTATGTTTAAAGAATTACATAGTCCTGGTGGAATTTGGGTTCCGCTTTTTTTCAAAACACTCTGTACAATTGTGATTTCTCACAGGTGGTGTGAATGACCCTACTGAAGTTCTTTGCAGTAAAAAAATGTGAACTATAACCTTTAATCTACATCAAACAAAGACGGCTTTTTTGTCTGCCTCTGGTGATGTCACTTCGCCGTCCGTCGTCTTGGGGCCGTCCGCAGTTGACGATAATGGTGATGTGGGCGAGTTGTCCTTGTTTGCGTCACCGTTCATAGAGCTCTTACTCCCCGAGGCCGGACCTCGTCTTTTTGGCGCTATCTGGGGTTTTTCACCTACAATTATAACCAAGCATAGAAAATTAAAAGAGATGATAAACAAATCAATTAATTATTCATTAATTGTGACCAGATTAAAAAAAAAACGAGGAAGGCAAAGACTTGGGTGGACTGATGGCATTTCTTCCATAACTAACATGTGAGTATACCACTGCTACTCAAAATCTCTGTGTCATCACAAAGGGAGAGCCTTCATCAATGGGGTCACGAGTACTCAGCCATGAGTAGTAGTAGTAGTAGTAGTAGTAGTAGTAGTAGTGCTTAGTATGTGGGTAGTAGTAGTAGTAGTGGTAGTAATAATAGAAGTAGCAGGTTAGTAGTTGTAGTTGTAGTAGTATGTAGTAGCAGTAGCAGCAGTGTGGTAGTAGTAGTAGTAGTGGTGGTAGTCATGGAAGTAGCTGCAGTAGCAGTAATTACAAATAGTATTAATACTTGTCATAGTTATTAATTATTTTGATTGATTGGTAAATATGTATTTCATTTTCATTGAAAATGATTGAATGGTTCAGAAACAGAAAAGTACCACTGTCAACCCAAATACTGACCTAACCAACAGTTACAAACATTCATATAATAAGGTTTTTATTAAATAAATGAAAGGGATTATTCAGAAAGGTGAATATTAGGCCTGGGACGAATACTGATTTTGACATTCAAATATTTGGCAGGAAAGGTATTCAAATTATTTGACTATTCATAATATAACATACGTGAAAATAAGTACATGGGACTAAGGACAAATGGTTTTCTATTAGTGGATGAAAAGTTGGGAATGAAAAATACAGAAACCCTAACGTAAACAGTGATTGTTTCACCCCCGTAGAAAATTAAAATTCTACATTTACTGTTGGCACAAACATTGAAATAATTCCGATATAATACCCACCTTCACGCGAATCGCGCCTGCAATGAATGCAGCCATCGCGCAGCCAGCACTGTTGCCTCCACATTGAACCGGAATTGCGTCGGTCTGGTATACGGTGGGTATATCAAAATGGCAGTGCCCATGGATCAATAGCGACCGTGTACGATAAAATTCAAATAGCCGTAGAAGGAATCAAGTTTTCGAATGCATGACGGCAATTTTCAGAAAAAGTAACGTCAGCAAAGGAAATAGGTTAAAATTGACGATATTTTGGCATTTGTTTTTCAAAACCAATATTTTCACTGCAGTAGTTTTTGTGTCGGCAAAAAAATATTTTGCATGGCGATGTCGCAGGGAAGGCAATGCACGAACTCTGTAATTTACATCTCACTATTTGGAAATCCACAGTTCTTTTTCTTTATTTTCCATTCTATAATTCAGTTGCATATCAACAATACACTGTATATAAAATGATTTAAATATCCAAATGTAAAACTGTCACTTCATAAACAATTTTTGTTCTTACCTTTGTTAGCAAATGCTTGTTTACATTTGTTTACACGATTATATATATATATGTTTACCTGATGTTTATTAATAAATAATAATAATTTAACGTTCTAATGACCAAAGTGGAAGTCTACTAGCTATTAAGGGCTATATAGTATGTTTTGTTATATTTTAGATATTCTATGAGGAACCTATGTTATATGAATGTGTATGGTCTCTCTTATTTTTTTGTATTATATTGTATTTGTTTTACATGTATGTTATATCGTTGATTCAGGGCCCCCAAGAATAACAGTATTAAACTATTGATGGGGTAACCCTGCTAAAAATAAAGCTCAATAAATAAATAAATAAATAAATAAATAAATAAATAAATAAATAAATAAATAAATAAATAAATAAATAAATAAATAAATAAATAAATAAATAAATAAATAAATGAAAAGAAAATGATATACTTGGGTTCCGAACATGCTAAAAATGTTTTCCTTACCTTGAATATTGATATCTTAATTATTATTTTTCTTTTGTAAAAAAAATAAGTTACTGTATTTGAATTACAACTAGGCCAGTATTTTGACCATTTGTCACCCGACGAATATTCAATTCGATTTTAAAGTCACATTCAAATACCGATCGGCAAAAAGGTATTCAAATAATTTGAATATTCACATTTTTGTCCCAGGCTTGGTGAATATGTGATGTAATAGATTTTTAATTTGTCTCTCTCTGTATTTTAGATTCAAACTGCTGATCTATTATTTTATGACATGTACCATACATGTCAGAAAAAAAAGAACCAGAATTCGAACACATCATCTACAGCTATCCGGACTGTGAAAATACCACCACTCTTCCTGGTTACCGGCAATGACACGATGAACACAGGAGCAAATACCAAGGCTTACAATTCTGACACTGTTACATTAAAAAATCCAAGGTTCATTATTAAATGAATGAAAGGGATTATTCAGATAGGTGAAAATGCCATGTAATAGATTTTCCATTTGTCTGTATTTTAGATCGCAACTGCCGATCTATAGTACAACAAGGACAGTGCAAAGCGTAGCATCCCCTCGCCGGGTACATATAGCATACATATTCATATTTATTAATGAAGTGTGAACTTTGCCCTTTGGCATACATACTTGAAGATCAAAATCTGTCTAACATTACTAAAGTCATTGAACGAAACGTGTAATTAGCTATTCTTACATATTTAATCAGCTATGACCTTGGACCTTTGACATAAGTGTACATAATCCAAAATCAAATTGTATTTTGATACTATGTATGACAAGATCAAGATTTGACCACCATTTCACTGACAAATGTGTGTAAACATACAAGTATTAAGTGGGGAAAATTACCTTTTCATCAATGAATATATATAGGTCTCTTCTAGGGTAAAAGTATCTTTATTTTCACTTTTTGCAACCTAGAACCCTGCATATTTTACCGTTTTTGAAAAACCAAACAAATTTTTGCACACTTTTTGCCAAAAAATAGCTGTTTTGGGGTGACAAAATTTTTCTCCACCTACTTTGAAATGTTTGTACATGTAGTTTCCACAAAATTAGAATATACCCTTGTTTTTTGTTCAAATCCAATATGTCATAGTAAACTTAAGTAAAGTCTTTCAACTGAAACTCTATAAATTGCTTCAGTTTACTGCAGACTTTACATGTGGAAACCTATAGAATTTGCTCTTTGACAAACAATACCCCCAAAAAGCCCCTTTTCAGAGTGATGTATACATATTTTGCTCCACTATAAAGTCTGATAGGAAGAAGTTAGAGGGCTGAATTTCCCCTATTTTTGGCAGAATTTAATTAGGTACAAGCTTATTATAATTGTATTTTCCTTACAAATAAATAAACAGGAGAATTATGCCAAAAATCTACCCTTACCCCTTAATTTTGAAAAGTGTGTAAAAAATCAGGAAATTCCACAAAAAAAATATATTTATATATATTTTGGGAAAACCAATCAAACTACACTGCAGGCCTGATAATCAAATCAATTATGCCCCTTATATTTCCCCCTAAGTGATTCGATTTCTAATATGGTTGCCTACATAATTTTTTCAAAATAATTCTTTTTAATATATAGATGTTTTTTCTTCTGAAACCTAGTGCAGAGTTATTTGGCTCACCTGTTCTTACGAATAAATTTTCAATACCAAAAATGCAAATTGCATACATCAGTTGTTGATATGTCTGGCAAGTCTCCAGCGAGCTGTCAGGTTGTTAAGAGCAACATTTATCAGAATAGTATGCAAAGAATTTGCATTAATATGAAACAGTTTATGGGCAAGGCTAAATATGACCTAGTCTGGCTTCCAGACATTTAGATTAGCCTGTTCTCGCATTTATTGAGCTATGACCTTTCACCTTTGGCCTAAACACTCCAAAATTGTACTTGGGCTGTATTTAGATATCATGTACCTTCATACCAAATATCATCAAAATCTGTCAAATCTTAGTAAAGTTATCGAACGGAAACCAGTTTTCATATTTAATAAACTATGACCTTTGACCTTTGAGCTAAAACCACCAAAACCAAACTTGGGCTGTACTTTGATATCATGTACCTCCATACCAAATCTCATGAAAATCCATCAATCATTACTAAAGTTATCGGACGGAAACCAGTGTTTCGAAAGGACGGACAGCGGCGTTTCTATATCCCCTCCCGACGAAGTCGGGCGAGGGGATAAAAAAAATTGTCATCATGCAATCAACAAGACACACCTGGGTTTGGAATGTTCTCTGCTTGAACCAGACTCATAAACAAAATTCCAACCTGGGCAATGTACACTAAACACCTGCATTTGGTATGCATTTGGTATATAAAAATGTCAGGAAAAAAACATAACATAACAGGGAACATAACATTACCATTACAATGTCAGAAATGTGAGCCGTGGTATTTGTTCATTTCTGGTACATTTTTTCTGACATGTTTGTTAAACAAGGCAACAGCAAGGTTGTGTCTTGCCCATCTGTTGAATTAAATAACACCAAGTTCCCCAAGTACATCCCTAAATCACGTTTGATGTCACAAGAAAGTCTTGCAGGTAAACTTTAACGTTTGACCTCAAATGACCTTTGACCTCACCATGTGACCTGGGACAGCACACAACATGATGGTACCCCTAGTGCATCTACCCCCCCCCCAAGTTTGATTGCTAATTGGCGCAGCATTGCCAATGTTTTATGTGTCACAAGAGCATCTTGCAGGTAAACTTTAACCTTTGAACTAAAATGACCTTTGACCTTACCTTGTGACCTCAGATGGCACCAAAACATGAAGGTCCCCCAAGTGCATCTACAACCCAAGTTTAGTCAAAAAGGGAGCGACGGTTGCAAAGTTATTTATCATAACAGAGTCTTGCAGGTAAACTGTAACGTTTGACCTCAAATAACCTTTGACCTCACCATGTGACCTCCGACAGCACCACAACATGATGGTACCCCTAGTGCATCTACTACACAAGTGAGGTTGCCATTGGACCAACAGTTGTTAAGTTATGTGTCATACGAGAGTCTTGCAGGTAAACTTTAACATATGAAAAAGAGTCTTGCAGGTATGGGTTAACTATGTGACTTCAAATGACCTTTGTCCCCACCATGTGACGTCCGACAGCACGACAACATGATGGTACCCATAGTGCATCTACCACCCAAGCTTGATTGCTATTGGACCAGCAGTTACCAAGTTATGTGTCATAAGAGACTCTTGCAGGTAAACTTTAACATTTGTGACGGACAACATTAGGACCCCTTAGTCTCGCCTTCACCTTTGGTGGGCGAGACAAAAATTATAGATCAGCAGTTGAGATCTAAAATACAGAGAAAGGCAAATGAAAAATCTATTACATGGAATAAAGTCTTTGTTCTACATTTCTGGTGTAACTTTGTACTAACATAAATCAATACTAACCTGATGGTCTTGTGATGGAAGTCCTGTTGGAAGGAATAGGCCTATCTGCAGTTGATTTGAGTGACTTTCGTAAATCCTCAGGGTTAATTGCAGGTCCTAAATCATTCAGAGGAGGAGGAGGAAACATAAAAACATATAAATCCACAAACATTTTTAAAGGAACAAACTAACATTTCATATTATGTGATGCTTCATAACCCTCTGTACATAAATCCTCCTGGTCTTACTACAAACTGTTCTGAGGTACTTTCTCATGGGAGCTGTAATGCAGTGGGTGATTTCAAGTTCGGTGTTGAAATCTGGTGTTGGTGTTGTAAGAACACTAACACCAGCTATAGCACCATACTTGAAGTCAGGCTTGGTGTTGGGGTTGACCTTGAAAATTATGACGTACTTCCTGTAGTCCGTGTTGCCGCTGGTGTTGTATATCGTTGCTGAACCGAGTACCGTGGTTGGTGTTTTGTGATTTACGTGTAATTTTCCCACTCATCAACACTAAACCCTAGGGTTTAGGAAATTTGTGACTTCAAGTTCGGTGTTGGTGTTGGTCTTGTTATTAGCAGAGCTAACATGCGTGTGTGTGTTGGCTATGGAGAAGCTTCACCGTGCGACGCAAACCGCTGAAAGTACCTTTATCCCTTAAAAATTTACATAAGTCGCCAAATTGATATTAAACTTCCACATAGGAATAGAGAAAACAACTTGCCTCTCAGATTCATACAATCTTTTGGCTGGTAGTATTGATTTGGTGTCATTTTTGTAACATTTGTCCAAAAATTTCAGCCATCGGTGTATTTTTTTGCCAACGCCATGAATCGCGCGTGACGTCACTTGGTGTTATGTGATCGATAGTGCAATCGGTATCGGCTGCTTAAACCGAGCTCAGTGTTGGAGCTCGGTTTAGCAGATGATTTTGTTGCCTCAACACTAACACCAACACCAACACCGAAATTGAAATTACCCAGTGTATTATAATGGAACACTGTGACTACCTTGATGCATTTTCACTTTCTCCCAACACACAACATGGATATGAAGATCAAGCTAAGCTACTTTGTCAGTCTCCCACAAAAAATAGTTGATTCAAATTCAAGAAAGTGAATTATTCCCATAGTTCTCTCCCCCAACCTGTTGTCTCCCTCAGGGGCCAAATCGGGCCACCTTGGGCATTGTCATGAGGAACAATAATTTATCACATATTCAGGTATTAACACACACAGTGACTTAGCTAAACTAATCTGGACCTAGAAAAAAAGATGTTTGAAAATTACCTACTTTTGGCCCTTTAGGGGCCCACCTCTGAGCCCCCAGGGGGGCTGGGTGAACCATTTGAGGACCCTTGAATTCCCACCCCCTAAGGATCATTCCTGTTAAGTTTGGGCTAAATCCAATCATTCATTTTAAAGAAGAAGAGAAAAATGTGTAAAAGTTTACGCACGATGCACAACAAACAACAGACGCCAGACAAAAAGCTTAGGTGAGCTAAAAATAGAGATCATTGACATAGGAGTACTGCTGTATTTATGAAAGGAAAGCAGGCACATCATGTTGCTTATGATTCATTGGTTAACTAACCTGATTTTGGTGCTATCTCAGGCTTCCTGGATACCGGTCGACTTGATATTGGTGGTTTGGGTCTGGAGGAGATCGCTGGGGCCTCTCTTTTGGAAGGCACTGGAGGTTCTGACTTGGAGACACTTATCGTAGGTGTCGGCGTCGGGGATTTGGGCACCTGCTTGCTTACGCTTATCGTAGGTGTGGGCATCGGGGATTTGGGCGTCTCCTTGCTTGAAGATACAGTTTCTGTTTTCTCACTACTATCTGAAGTCTGTGTTTCTGGGACCTCCGCGGTCTCCTCTGGAACTTTGTCCTGTTCCTTCGTGGGAGAGACTACTGCCACTGTGTCCTCCTTTGCTTGGTCACTGGCAGGAGCAGCACTCTCATCATTTTGTGACACTGGTCCATCCGCATCACCACCATTTGTCATTTCCTTGGCATCACCGACATCACCTTTATCACCATCTGCATCATCCGTCGTCGGCGATTTCTCCATCTCCTGTCCAACTGTATCTCCTTTATCACCCGCATCATCTTTGGCATCCTCCTTCTCGAGTGCCTTACCATCCTCCTGATGCTTTTCATCTTCCGCATGCTCCTCAGCATCTTTAGGTGTTTCCTCCTCAACAACAGAAGGTGTCTCCCCCTTATCATCTATCCTCTCGCTTTCCACCTCCTTGATCGGAGACGGAGGAGACTCGACGGTTGCCGACTTCGGTGGCGACTCGGCGTCCGCTATCAATGACTTCCTCGGCGATGGAACCGGTTTCGGAGCGGGAAGCCCTTTATTCGAGGATCCTTTCGATGATCGTAGCATTGGTTGAGGACTAGTCGTTGAGGCTGACGATGAGGACGGTGACCCAGGGGAAGGGAGAGGTGATTTACTTGTGGAAGATGGAGGTACCACGGAAGGCAATTTGATGGACTTTGGAGACGTCTGAGACACTGGAGTGGAAGAAGGTTTCGGTGAAGTCGGGGTTTCTCCATTCTTCTGCTGGGCATCCTGCATCAAATTATCAACATAAGATTATTTCAGAATGACTCTTATCTAGGGCCATAGCCACAGTTTTATGTCTGCAGGGAGCACGTAATCAAGGGTGTCACTCCATTATTTGGATCGGGAGGCAAAAGTAAGAAAAATGTCAACATTTTTTTGGCATTGCTTCGCACGCAAAATGGCAATATAAAACTTTGCAAATTTGAAAATTGTGTATGTTTAGTAGTATTATTATGTAGAGTTAAGTTGGATTGCAGTGCCTTGCATTGTGTTCAATATATGTGAAATAAGGTGTATTTATTTTTTCATAAACAATAAAATTTCAACAACAAAAACTTTGGAATTTTTTTTTGGGGGGGGGAGGGGGGGAGGGGGGGGGCGACGCGCACCAACCAAGATCTTTTGCAACAGGAATTGTGACCTTTCCCCAAGCCACGATGTCTCCCCAATAAAAGACAAACATATGAGAGGTTTGAGTAAGAGTACAGTCTGAAGTTCCAAATCCGAGTCCACATTGAAACAAGAGCCCCGGGGGGCACGACGCTCACCTGAGGTCTCGCAAACTCTCTATGGTACCCATAGAAAAAACATCAGTTCTACATGTACATGTAGTTTTGGCCCTTGGAGCCTGATATCTAGGCAACAACATAGCCAAATGAACCAGTTGAAAAACTTTGCATCCCCTTGCCACAGCTGATTTTGCCAAGTTAAATCAAATTCTAACATCCGTTTTTATAATAACAAGGCACACCCTAGTATCTAACATGTGACCTTTGACCTACTTATGTGACCTTGACCCCCAAATAACATTGAAGGTCACTGTTACGCATCTTACCACCCAAGTTTGGTTCAAATGTGCTTGTGCGTTTCGAAGTTAGCTAGTTTGGCCCTTATGCGGCCCTGCCCCCTTGGGCCCCCGGAGGGGGGGGCTGCGTTGTACCATTCCAGGAACCCTCTTCCCTCCCCCTTGAGGATCATTTCCACAAGCTTTGGTTCTAAATCATTGATGTGAATGTTGAATTATTCCTTTATAGGGCCCTACCCCCAAACTTTGCCCCCTTGGGGGCAATACGGGGCACCCGTGCATGTCAATGAGGAACATTAATTCAGCACATATAGAGGTTTACAGCACAGTGTTAACTAAAACTATTTCTGATCTAGAGAAGAGGCCAATACAACAAGAGAAATTGCTTCATTTGAACTTGACCATATTACTTGACCCACAAATAACATGAGGTCCCTGTTGCGCATCTTACCACCAAGTTTGGTTTACAATATGGGTTGTGCGTTAGAAAGTTACCTAGTTTGGCCCTATTGGTCCTGCCCATGGGCCCCAGGGGGGCTCGTGTACCCATTCAGGAACTCTTTCCCTCCCCCTGAGGATCATTCCCACCAGTTTGCGTCAAAAATCCACTGACGTGAATGGATATTTCCCATAGGGCCTACCCCAAATTTTGCCCCCCCCATTGGGGGCCAAACAGAGGCCACCCTGGGAATTGTCATGAGGAATCATTATTTATTTCGAGCACATTAGAGGTATCTACAACAAAGTGGCTTAACTAAATACTATTTCTGGATAGAGAAGGAGAATGTTTGAAACAACTCTACTTTATGGCCCTTTTAGGCCCTGCCCGTGTGTGCGCGGGGCCGGTGGACCAGTTGGGGACCTTACAATCCCTACCCTAAGGATATTCTGCCAAGTTCTGGTGCCAATCCATCATGCATTTGGAAGAGAAGCTGAAATTTGTAGTAAAAGTTTACGCACGTCAAACGACGCACGTACGCACGACGCCAACGCACGACGGACAAAAAGTGATCGCAATAGCTCACTTGAGCCTTTGGCTCAGGTGAGCTAATAAAACTTATGTGCTACAGTTGAGAACCCCATTTTTACCCCTAAATTTCATCTCCAGATCATCACAATTTCAGAAGCCACGAATGTTTAATTTTGTCAGTTGCAGAGACCCCTAAATTTGTCATTCTTCATTAAAAATGCATCCCCAAAAGGCCACTCCAGAGCATCTATTTAAGTTTTGCTACCGAATCTGGCCTGCCTGCTATCCCCCCCCCCAAATAGAGTGAGGTTTTCAGCACTGCCAATTCCGGCCAGAGCATTATGGCGCCATTCCATAGCATAGCATTTCAAAGTCTTTAAGGTCTCAGTTATTCGCTCAAGCCAGTTTCAGAGCCCCCTATTTCCAAATTCAACATGGCACTTGCGTATGCCATTATAAATTGAGTGAACCTGCTGGGGGACTAGACAGCAAGTCCAAATTCAAGGCGGACTCAAATCCGGATTCTGACTTCTCACCTCGGGCGTTTGTACCCTGGTTTTCCTCTTCTGCAACTCGGCCATCAGGTTCTGCGACTGACCCCCGAACAGATTGACCCCGGTCACGGGCCTCATGGACGGCCTTAGGGCAGTCTTGGGAGCCGGTGCTGGGGCCGGTGTCTCCTCCTTAGCCTCCTCCTTAGTCTCCTCTTCAGCTGGTTCCTCTTCTTTCTTCTCTGGGGTTTTCTCTAATAGATTGAAAAGAACATATGTGACCTGTCACTGCAATACCCTGATAAAGTCATTAAATCTTATGAAACGTAAACATGGAAAGAACAATACTTTTGGTGAATAATATAAATATTCAAACTTTTGCAACATGTGAAGATCATAAAACTTTTGATCTTTCAGGACACTTCACTTTCATACTTGATTACATTATTACAATATTTGGTACTTTCCTCACGTTTGGGTTGTGCGACTTTATCAGGGTATCGTGGTGACGGGTCAAATACATGATGACATAAATAGTGCCCTGGGGTAACAAACAAAAATCTGCCATTTTGTTGAATTATTATCTTTTATTTCAGGGCTGCACTCTTGGTTACCAAACCGTCTACAAAGTATTTTGTAGTGTGCTTTTTAATGTTGAAAATGACCATTCGTGAAAATGTGTGCACAAAACCAAAGGGATTTTCTACACTCTCATCACAAACAGTGGCAAGGTTGCCAATTTAAGAATGCTCAATGATAACAATTGAACAAACTTTGAAACTTCATATCTTTTGAACGGTTCAGCCAAATTTGCTCAGATTTTTAACATTATCTTTCTTTTATTGTTCTGTATTCTCTGTATGTAGATAGACATCTGGGTTTCATTCCCCTTAATACCTCTTTGTTTTCTCTAATTGATTACATGAACATACGAAGAGTTTGAATGCAAAAACAGATATATCCAGTTTAGAGAAATTCTGTAATTACACTTTTCTTTACCAAGTCATGCCCCAAAGAAGTGAACTTTTCTGTAATTGGTAGTTATGAACAGCATTGCTGTTTAATTGGTTAATAGGTGTCTCTGAAAAACATAACTGCAAAGTATTTCATTTTTTTTTACGATTTACCAAAAATTTAACAACTACCAACATCTTATGCTACCTAGTCTGATTTCCAAACTCCGCCTCTGCAAAGCAGAGGCCGGCCACAAAGTGGCCATCTGGACGATAACATATTTGGGGCTTTTAACTTGTCTTTCGCTTTTCAGCCTGAATTCTGGAAGACTCAAGGAAATCTGCCACCATGGTATCTGATTCCCAAATTCTTACCACTCTAAGAAATTACTGATGATGCCAACAGTGTAACAATCTAATTAAGCCACAAGCACAAGAGCTTGGCCGACTATAAACATATCAACACCACACCACACAGGCCTTTTGATGACTACCATATGTTTGTACATCCACCTCGCTATAGCTTTGGTCTTGCCTGGTTCAGTGCACACCACTTGTTTGCCTGGTGAGCTCGCCAGCTGGCCGAGATCTTCCGAGGTTTCCCAAGTTGGCCAGCGAGGCCAGAAATGCTATTTGACTTGGGGCTGGCTAATTGCATTTCGTAATTTTCGAAGGGTAGCAGATAAGAACTCGTAAATCTTCTGAGAGGAGGGTGTTTTCTCTTGATTTTTTTTCTGAATTGGGATGAGGTTGTTTCTTGCCAGACGCTAATGGAATAGAAAAATTTATTCCACTGGTCCATTCAGTATGTCTGGCAGCCAGACTATATGCTACCAACACATGTTTTATATAAGATTCATAATTTACATTAGAATTGTGAGTAATCTCAGAATTCATGAAGAAATAGTTGAAATTTCAAAATGCCTTTGGGAAGTGAGATTTTCATCTTTCTTTCACTTACCTTCTACGATAACTTCTGGGGTAGGCATAGGTTTGGTAGACTTGGTCTCCGGGGGAGATGGCGGTGTTTTATTACCACCATCGACATCATCATCAAACGAAGGTGCACTGCAAAACGTAAATGTAAGATTGTGTCCATATTTGCGCACTAAAAAATGAATTTATCAGCCAAATGAATTAAAATCATTTCTAATCTATTGAAAGATTCACATGAATGTGAGCTCTAGGGCATGAGCAATCTTTTCCTGTTCTGGCTGGATGTATGCAAATGAGATTCCCTGCCTTTGATATAATTATAAATTAAAAGATCATTCCAATCCTACTCCCCATCCCACCCCCTCTGCAATATTGCTGGCAGAGCTACACTATTAGCCATAAGGCAAAAAAAAATTAAAATGCTATGTTGCCATCATGTGACCAGCCGTAACATGTGAAAAAACAGGGTAAGGATTTTTTTTTTTTTAGCAGACCCAAAATATACACACTCACCAATTTGGGAAGAAAATGTCAGATTTGTGCAAAGAGTTTAATAAAATTCCTATTCAATGGCATAAAACAGCACTTTTAATATGCGTTTCGCCCATTCAAATGACCCATAAAAATATTGGGAAACTCAACTCTCACACAGTTCGTCCTGCATATACTTGCACAGTACAGTACGTGTAATGGCTACCTCTGGGTTTTGCTGTCGCTAAAAAGACAGTGACCTACCGACCCAATTTTCAAATTTCTCACTTGACGGCAACATAACATTTTTTTGGCCGAATGATAAAACAAAAGAACATACCTTTGATAGGTTCCCTTTGCCGATTTCCTATCCTTCTGCTTCTTCTTCTCATCTTTCTCCTTCTGACGTTTCTCCTTCTCCTCCCTTTCCTTCTTTGCTTTCTCCTCTCTATCCCTCTTTGCTTTCTCCTCTTTTTCCTTCTTTGCTTTCTCCTTGTCCTTCTTGTCATCCTTCTTGCTATCTTTCTTCTCGTCTTTCTTGCTGTCCTTCTTTTTCTTGAACCGATCCATGAAACCAGACTTTTTCTTTGCTGAATCTGACTTTGTCCCCACTTCATTTCTGTGACATAAATACAGAGGTACAATTGTTTTAATAATTATCAATCTTTAAGTCTTTTTATTGTGAATTTGAATTTTCACATGACAAAGATGCGCTTTGGAACAATCTACCACACTGAGTACAAACAGCCTCAAAACAAACTTTTGTACACCTGTACCTGAAAATGATACAATGATTGTTATTTCTTTTTCTATTTAACCCTAATTAACTTGAACATATCAAAGTTAAACTCGGACTTACAGTGCCGTCATTGATCCGCCGGGACTCGACGAGGGACTGGCATCGAACCCTTCCACCTTGGGAGACTCGAACATCGCGTCGATATTGGAATCGTCTTCTTCAGCCACCGAAGTCTCCGCGGGGCCCGGATTGTGGTGCACCTGCCTGGCGGGTCTGGCCCGGGACGGGGGGAACGCCCTGCTCACTCTGGCCCGATTGGCCCGCGGATCGTGGAGCGTCTGAGTGGGCGCCATAAAGTCAAAGTCTAGATCCATACTCGCTGCCGGCGCCCGCGACGGTTGTCGCTGTTGTTGTTGCGGTGGCGGTTGCGAAGCCCGGGGTGAGGCTGGAGTTGCCGATGACTTTTTCGGAGCTACTGCGGATGACACTGTTCGCCCGCCTGTGCTTAGGCCCGGACTTAGACCAGGACTTGGGATTGGGCTTAGTGGTGCGGCTGGGCCTGGGCTTGGTCCTGGACTTGCGATAGGGGTCAGTGGTGCTGCTGCTCCATGCCGTCCGCCGTCTAGTTCATCTTGTGTTTCCTCATCATCATCTTCTACTTTTATTTCCAAAACAGTGGGTGTCTCTGTGATGAAAAGAACATTGCTACTTGCATGAACTCCATGCTATAATAATCACAGGATGTATTCAAAACTGGAATTGAGTGTTTATAAAAGTGAAAATACAGTTTTGTACAATATAAGTTATAATTTTTGTTAGAATTAATCAATCCTCCAATCAAATTTCATTATTGCTTGTGTTTAATGTCACACACATCTTTTCAATCTCTTTATTCAGAAGTGCAAGAGCTCACTGACAAACTTTTTTGTGTGTATGTGCCAAAAATGTGTCCGTCAGCAGCATAAACTACAAGATAAGCACAATTTGACAAAACTATCTTTTACATTTCATACTACCCAGTGCACAATATGAACAAAAAGCTTTGCTGAAAGAAATTTGCCTGTCCAGAGAATTTCAAGCTGGTTCAAATGGGATAAAAATATAGTGAAGTGTAATCTACAGATACTCCTAAAGCAAAGTTGACAAGGCTATTATTACCTTTGTATAATGTTGATGCTGGTCTTTTCATGCTTTGAATCCTTTTCACACGAGCACTCTTCTGTTTCTGCATCTGGTGAATGAACAGAAAAAGGTATATTAACTTGTTGCCAACCGGAATTGAACTGGGAATGTGTTATCTCTATAGGACTTGGAGAATTTGGGATTGGGGAGCAGTGGATCAACTGGTTTTGGTTATTAATCTTGGATGTTAGATGGTTACTAAACTTCATTGGTTCTCTGGCAGGACTCTAGCATATGTTGACGGAAGAAGGGCCTCAACACCAAATTGTCTCTAACTTGAAAACCACTGGCTATTTTCACATTAAATCAAAAGTAGTTTGATATTTTTATATCCTTCTGTCAGTCTGTTAAGCGTAATTATCAAATAAGGCAATATTTCTCAAATTAGAGAAAATTGGCTGTTCAGGCCCTTCTGCCGGGAACATATGCTAGGGCCCTTCTGCCGGACAACCAAAGACATACTATTTTATGACATTACTTTCCTTGATCACTGGAACAATATCGAGACTGCACGAATGTGTATTGCCTCCTTTTCCTCGGCAGTGATCCCCAACTCCACCTCCCTCTCCCTTCCCCCACTGTCCTCCTCTCCTCCCCTTCCCCACCATCCCATTTCCCTCACTGTCTCCTCCCCTCCCCCACTGTCCCTTTCCACCCCACCTTCAACTCCCTCTCCCACCTTTCCCTTCCCCTATCCCACTGACCCCCTCCACACTGACCCCCTCCCTCCCCTCCTCCACCTTACCCTCTCTCCCCCACCTTTTCCCCTCCCCTCCCTACCCAGTTTCCACCTCCCCACCTTTCTCTTTCCCTACCTCAATAACAGCCCAGCTTCATTTACAATACAAGTTTAGCTAACAAACTGGGAAGTGTGGTAACACCATCAATAACATTTCTACATGTGTACGGACGAACGCCCTTGGCACCAAACAAAATCTACACTGGTAAAGGCCTTCTTCCACGCTGATGACTGAATACACTGCTCTGGTAATATATGCAAATTTTATGCATACCTTTCAGACAAAGGTTGCTCTGGACAACCAGATAGCTGGATGGAAGATTGCTGGACAAAGCAACAATTAATATATATGTAAGTTGCATTTTTGTTATTGAAAATGTATTCATAGAAAAAGATGAAAAAACTAGCTCACCACTAGGCTGCAGAAGAAAAATATTCATACATTTGATTACAGTACTGAAGCAGTCTATTGCCTCATGGGGCTCGACACGAACACTCACCCGCTTGCCTGGGGCAAGTACAAATTTTCATCTTGTAAGATAAAAGCCTTTGTTTTTCGGTTTAGTTTTAATTTTGTGTATATTCCAATTAAGTAGAATGTGTAAGAACACTTTCACCAAGGTACTATCTCTAAAGTTACACAATTAGCAAGCATTTTATTCACTTGTACAAGTAAAGATTTGTTCGTGCAAACAACTGAATGAAAACGAAAGATGTGCTGGCCCAATTTGGTAACCAGTCAAAAAGGTTACTGTGGAGCCCTGCCTAAAAATATAATAATTACCACTGGCGGGATCCCCGGTGAGGCCACCTTGCCCTTTGGGGAAGCGGGTTCATTCACAGCTCCGTTCGGTAGCGGCGACTCCAGTTCCTCGCTCTTCTCGTCGGCAGCTTTCAACGTCTCCGGTTCCGGCTCCACCTCCTCCTCCTGCTCCTTCTTCCCCATCTCCTCCTCCTCACCTAATGGCTCCTCTTCCTTCACCGTCACCGCATCACGGTCTTCTGGCTCCGGCTCCATCCCCTTCTCCTCCTCTTCGTCCTGTTTTCCCATTTCTTCCATGTCCTCGTCCTCATCGTCAACGAGCATGCTGTCCGTCTTGATGACCGTGGTGCCGTTGACGATCTCGTCGCGGAACTTCTTGAGCTCTTCTGACTGCACACACACACATGGAAAGAAAATGACGGGTTAACCCTCAGCACGCTACACTATTATGTAGTGATACTTCAGTCAAAATTTTGATATTTTATTTTGCTTCCTGGACAAGCCCCCAAATTTTGTTACAGGTCATGTGTCGTATGGTGGGGCCCCTTTGCGTTACAGGCACCAAAATTAAGAAATTTGTCACTTCTTGTATTTGAACCAATCTAACTTAAAAAGTACTGATCAAAAACCAACAAAAGTATACATTTTCTGAAAGCTTATACTTCAGAGAATCTCAATCAGCACAAGTCAAGTTGCTATACAGGGTGTGTAAAAAAATTAAAGGGTAATATCACAAAAAAATGTAAAGTTTGTTGATATTGATGACAACTCATTGCATCTTGCCAGTATTATGTCAAGGCTTCAAAATTGATGTCATGGTGTGAAAGAGGACGCTTTCAGCTTCAAGAAAATGTATGGTTATACTATCTTTTTATTTTTAGTGAATGTCAGTGATACAGGGTGTGGCAAAATGTTTAGAAATTGTGTGCAATTTGTTACAATAGCATTAATTACACCAATTAAATAAAACATTTACTAAACTATTAATAAAATTTTAGAGATTGATTAGGTAGAATTAGTGTTTAATAAATGGATCAGTAGAGTGTATTTAAAAATTCAACCAAAACTGAAGCCCTGAAAGTGAACATACATGTGTGTCGTTATATGGCATAGATTTCACGCTTCATAACATGTACAAGTCATATGGCAACATAAGCTACACCAGTCATTAATTAAGTAAATTAATGACCTAGAAGACAATTGATGTCCTTTTACTTTAGAGAATTGTTAAGTACACAATGTGTCAAGTTAGTCAGGAGCATATCATAACTTTAGAAGACAGCTTATCTGCTGCAAATAGTAGGAAAAACAAAATAGTACTGTGTGAATTTGCAATTTCCCCATAGAGATTGTACACATCTCCTCCGCTTATCCTCCTCCGCTTCTCTACCAGATTTACCTCGTTAACATTTTGCATTTTTCACTAATTAAACTAAGTGTGATGCAAGATTGCTTATCAGATTTCAAAAGCAGAATAATTTTGCTGCAGAATGAGCTCAAATCATCATAATTGGATGAAGGATAGCTCTGATTGCATCAAATTCATTAAGAAGAGGACTGAAAAATGTAACGCCACAGGTATTTGGGGGTCCCACCATACAACACATGACCTAACAGACGCCTTCATAACGAAAGGAGTTGCAAAAAATACAAATTTTTGCTTTACCCTAATCAGGCGTGGACTGGGCTTGTTTGGCTATGCTATATATCTTGGGGGGGGGGGGGGGGGGGGCGATTCGCCCCCCCCCCCCCCCCCCCCCCGCCCCGCCCATGAGATCTCGGCCGTCGATCGCCCGCGATCACGCGACAACGCTACGCACGTTACCCATGCACGTAATCTCAAGACTGTATAGTTATACAGAATTAATTTCATATTAATGAATTATGCTAATTTGAATGCATAAAATCATGAATTAAGCTGTAAATCACTATTTAAGCTCCAACACGCCTTAATTTTTTGTGTCTGGACACTCTTTTAGCATCTAACAGTTTACTTGAAAAAAAATCCGGAATCAAAATTGATTCCTATGTATTTATTGTTTTTTCAACATTCTATGTATTTCCTTGTTTTTTCAACCTCTTTGTTTTCTATTGTTGTTTGATGAAATTTGTCGGGGACACTTTTTGCGTGATGAAACAGCAAAAATAATTAATTTCAACAATAAAAGTAAAATATTCATAATTTATGAATTTTGGCTGAAACACTAATTTGTATGGAAATGTACACCAAACACGTTTTTGAGCGATTTTTGGGGTGACATGCAAGTATCAATAAATGTTACGTAAACTTGGGAACCCGCGTACCCGACCGCAATTGGTCTCGAAAAATCCCGCGGCTCGAGGAGATATAAAGTCAATGGAAACGCCAGTGCCAACTGCTTCGCGACATCGCGGACATTTGCGCGATAAACGCTCGGGGGGCGGATTCGCCCCCCCCAGCGCCCAGCCTTTAGGTTAAGTTACACAAAAAATCTTTTTCCTCAGCATTGACAAAATCAGTGAAATCACAAAATAAAATCAATCTTTGTAGAAAAATCCGGAAATTTCCGCAGAAATGAGGATGCTCTGCCATGAGGTAAAGCAAGTGATTTGTCACTCAATAGGTATTTACACCTAATGTTGACTTGGCTGAACCTACTGATGGATCCATCTTGTTTCAAAATTACCTAATTTTGGTCTTGGGGGCCCTCATCCTGGGGCCCCAGAGGGGTCAGCATACCATTGAGAACCTGAATCCCTCACCTCAGGATCATTTCTGGCAAATTTTCTGTGTAAATTGAATTATCCCCATAGTCTCTTTCCCCCCCCCCCTCCCTCCCCTAACCTCCACCCTAACTTGTCATCCTAACCTGTCAACTCACATCAGATGGACCAGTAATGCTTCCAAACAAACTGATTTCACCCAGTACAGAAGTCACTAGCCTCTACTGATAACTGAGAAGCAAACCACTCACCAACTCTGCTTCGACTGTTGAGAGTTGTTCGATGATCTCGTCCAGGATCGAATCCGATATGAAGGAAGCCATGGCGAGATTAGCGTCACTGCAAAACAAAAAGACAGACAACCATAATGAAAAATAATCAAAGATAGAGACAACAAGAAGAAGTGATGATAATGACAATAACCGTTAATATGACAATTCCAAATTTATTGATAAGATAATCTAGTCTACAATAAATTTAATTAAAACAAATATACAATGGTGTCTTGCCCTTTTCAATAACATACATTAAATGGTTTGTATAAGTTACATCAAAACGAGATTACATGCTAAAAAAATTATTTAGTTGTACAGTATTCACTTAATTCAGTTTTTAGATTTTCTACACTACTTAGTATGTTTTTTATGTGGTCAGCAATTTCATGATAAAGCCTGTACAGTTATCAATATCAAAATGAATTGCTGCTTATCTGTTGTACAAGGGTTACATGTAGATGGTCTGACCCAAATGAAGGCTTTTCTTCACCCATACAAATAAGAGAGAACTTACAAAACTACACAAAAACCTAATTTTGTTCCAAAATACTGTAAAATCGTGTTAACAACTTAACGTCAGAGTATGTACAAATTAATACGTTTGCACTACAGGAAATCACCACACTTTTCCAAAATTTGCACACAAAAAATGGACACAAATACACCATGACTAATGTATTCATGGCCAGTGTTTGTGACATCACCATAACAATGAGGACGAGGGTGGAAAGGGACTCTCTTACATTAGTCAGAAAATAAGCTAGTTGTCTGTTTCCACGGTAACCACATCAAAGTTTTCAAAAAGATGTGTGCATGTATATGTTTATGTATATATGCTGGTTTGTTAGTTTTTTGTGATACAATGCAGATTGAGATTATTTGTAGAAGGTTCAGATTAATTACTAGACTCTGAGTTAAGCTGCTCCCAATCTCACTCATTGAATGAAAATTTCTCCACCACCCCATTTCCCCAAAATGCCTTCATAAAGCTTGGGAGTGGATGGGGAGGTTGTTAATCAACCAATCTTGGCTCCAACCTTATATCAAACAAATGTCACATTAATCACTTATTCCATGTTTGGTAGCTTGATGTAGCAAAAGAACTAAAAAAGTTTTATGTTATACATTCTCTAATACATGTGTCATTTCTGAGTCAAAATTGTCAGATCATGTGCATAAGCATGTACATGAACTTTTTTCAAATGTTAGTTCCATGTTATAATTCTACTTAGTCTGCAGCAAAATACCCCCTCTTATTTCGTAAAATTATTATGTGTCATTCATAATTTGAGTGGTCACTTTAACCTTACCCGCTATGCAAAGGCTAGTTCATCTGGAAATAACACTTTTTAGAGGAACTTACGTGCAAGCTACTTTATTAGTCCTAAGGCCCAAAATTGCTATTTGTATTACACTGTACATCTATGTTCATCAGATATTGTTCATAGTAAGTTAAAATACCCAACTTCTATTGATCTTACTCAAATTTAAGTAGCTTATCACACTCATTTCATCAAAATATACATGTACATACATAACTCTTATTCTGTGAAACACTGAGCAAATTTTCCCTTTGATATGCTATGTGTACCTAAAATCAGTTAAGAAATAAGAATGCCCTAAATTACATTTGTAAATCTGTGTTTGTGTTTTTGTGTGTCCCAAAACCCCCCCCCCCCCGAAAAAAAACCCCTAAA
>JZLH01S0611610.1:0-12253 GCA_001188425.1 Eucidaris tribuloides
GAAAAATGCGGGATTTTCAGGAAATTGACATATGACTTTGAAAGACCCTTGAAATGCACATTTGGATACGATAACGTGTAAACAAAATACTGAATAGTATTTTAAGGCTTTAAACAAAATAGGTTTTTCTCAATATCCCTTGATACACCAAAATGTCAGTTATCCATTTATGTCAGGGTAGGTTGGGGCAGTGCATGCCTAATAATCTAATCAATTATGTCCCTTATCCCCATAAGTGATTAGATATTGATACGGTAGCCTACATACTTTTTTTTCAAAATAGTTTTCTTTAGAATTGATTTTACCCATCTTCAGCCCTAATATGAATATGCAATAGACTATTTCATAGTGTATTCAAATTTATGGATGTTTTCGTCCTTTTGAAACTTAGTGCAGAGTTATTTTTACTCACCTGTTTTTATGAATAAATTAAATACCAAAAAATGCAAATTGCAATATGTCAGCCTCCAGCCAAGCTGTCAGCGTTGCCTAAGAAACCTTTGTCAGAATACTATGCAAAGGATTTTTTTTTCATTAATATATACAACAGTTATGGCAAAGTTCCAATGTCCTGAGTCTGGCTTCCAAACTATTACATTTACCCTTTTCTCATATTTAATGAGCATAATGACAATTTGAACGAAAAATGCTTGTATGTAGGAAATTGTTCATATGACTTTGAAAGACCTTTGAAATACAATTTTGGATATGTTTAACTTGAAATGCAAAACATGAATATATTTTTTCAGGTTTTTTAAGAAAACACGTATTTGCTCTGTTTTCTGAAACACTAAAATGTCAGTTATCCCCTTTTGTATGAGGGGCAGTACTGAGCCTTGCGTGACCGGACGACGACGGTTCATGGTACAAACGTGACATATTTTCGTAGGTCATGTATTCGCACAGTGTACACATTCATTCCCATGTCCAAAGTACAATACACTATCCCAGACATTGCACTTGATCGCACGTTATTGAGCACCAGACCCAATCCACCCTGGTGGGACATACGGTGTGTTTGCATGGCAGACTTGGATTTACACGTGTAAAATATGGCAATGGGGTCTGACAACTCTCTGATAGTCGGTGTAGATGTGGGAGGGACATACACCGATGCTGTCTGTCTGTCTGGAGATCGAGTGTTGGGTGTGGCCAAGGAACAGACTACCGAGGACGTGACAAGTGGAGTCTACAATGCCATAGCCAGTCTTGTCAAAATATTAAAGGGGCAAGGTAGGTATTTCACACGGTATAATACTGTTATAAAGTATGATAGGCCTGATTTTTTTTCTTGAAACGAGGGAGAGGGGAGGATAAGGGACCATGTTCATATGGGTGTCATTGATGTAAATAATGATCTACTTATACAGCCTCACTAAATTATTAAACGACTTGCATGCAAGGAAAAATGTGGTTCCCCTCTACTATACGCTGCACGTGGGCCATACGTAATTCTTACATTATATAGTACTATACAATATACTCATATGGTAGTAATGATTGATAAATAACTTGCTTGATAGGTTCACATGTAGTTCAATGGATGTATACAAACCCGAAATACGTACATGTGAATAACGCACCATCGTGGGTTTAGAGTTCACCACTCCAGTACAGATCATGTGCTGTTGATATTTTGATATTCATTGTATACATATCTGCATGTCAGTGGGTCGTGTGTCAGCGTGAATCATGTGTATGTGTGTTTGTTGGATTCTTTTCATGCATATTTTAGTGCAGCTGTCACTAAAGAGCGCATTATATTGGTACCATGTCTCTGGAAACGATTAATATTTATGAAGTGTGCCGTTTGCAAATAAAGAGTAGGCCTACAATAATAATAACCTGCATGACAATAGTAGGTTTATTATACGTTTAATATAAAAGTTAACAATTTAGCTTATATGAAGTTATGATTGGAAACATCTACCTAAATCTATTTTCCACCAAAAATAAGTTATTGACATTAGTACATGGGACACCTATTTATCTCGCCAGTAGCCACTGATTAGAATTTGGAGCCAAACCACACAAGAACGTATGAAATATCGTGGTTTGTACAATCCTGGACAAGGAAATGGATTTACTTCATTGCATTTCATTTTATTTCTATTTCCAAATACATGACAAAAATATAACAAAATACAAGGGAAAGCTTTAACTAGTTTAAAACAATACAATAAGTGAACATAGTGTCGACAAGTTATATCAATCATATATTCAAATAATAATACGTAGTTTCTTCATCATAATTAAATGTGCGTTTAATTTCTGATAATACAATTAACATAATCTAAGTTTGACCGAAACAAAGCATTGAAAACAAAACAACAAATCTTATCTTAACCTTTGTGTATAATTTAAAAATATGAAATATTTGGAAATGCAGTGACTTCCATACTCACTAACGTATACTTAGCATTTTTTTAGCACTACATGTATAAGCTCTTCGTATATCACAGATGATATATAAACTATATATTATACATGATATATTATTTATTAAATAATAGATATATTACATATAATATATCATAATATCTGTGAATGAAATCTCCGATAAAATTCGTGTACGTCACATGGGCAAGAAAAACCCTTTGAACACATAGTAAGTAAGACGCCACATATTATTGTTGCATCTCATTTCTTTGCAGATCACCCGACAAATTTTCGTCAAGTGAATATTGGTACCACACATTTTGTAAACGCTGTCATTCAAAGACGACGTTTGACTCCGGTGTCTGTTCTCAGACTCTGCGGAACCTCGTCCCGAGCACTAGAACCATGTATAGACTTTCCTCAAGACCTCAAAAAGGTATGTAGAGACAAAACAAATGAATAAAGATTTAATACGCACTTATGCGAGGGCTCAAACACACACACACACACACACACACACACACACACACACACACACACACACACACACACACACACACACGCACACTTTTTTAATTGAAGTTCTACAATGTTAACTCGTGTCTTTAATATTGTAATTTTGCGCGCTAAACGTCACAAAAAAGGAAATTAATTAAATATAGTGCTTCTGCCATCAGTATCATCTCCTCTCATCTTATCTTAGGTGGTGTTCGATTCCTACTACTTTCTGAATGGAGGTTTTACATTTGACGGTCAAGGGATCACACCACTAGACGTAGAAGAGGTGATCCAATGCATCGAGGACATCAGAGCGAAGAACATTCAAAATATTGTCGTGAGCTGTGTGTTTGCCCCGGTGAATGGGGAACAAGAAAATGAGGTATGTATAGATAAACATACCACTTCTTTTTGATATCATAAGATCATTTTCCTGACCGATTTTCGATATAAATCCTGATGTAGAAAACAATTAGGCTTTGTTTTGTATTTACATATTTCGTACATCTTTGGCAAAATATAAATATATAAATATATCTTTTTGTTAGTAAATACAGTGCTAGTAACGTTCACCCTAATAACAATGGTAATAAGAACCATACATCAAATTTAGCATTGGTACTGGTAAATTGGTATTGGTTTTGGTATTGGTATTGGTATCGGTATTGGTATCGGTATCGGTATCGGTTTCGGTTTCGGTTTCGGTGTCTCTTTCGGTATTGGTTTTGGTATTGGTATTGGTATTGGTATTGGTATTGGTATTGGTATTGGTATTGGTATTGGTATTGGTATTGGCATTGGCATTGGCATTGGCATTGGTATTGGTATTGGTATTGGTATTGGTATTGGTATTGGTATTGGTACTGGTATTGATATTGGTATTGGTATTGATACTGGTGTTGGTATTGGTATTGGTATTGGTATTGGTATTGGTATTGGTATTGGCATTGGCATTGGCATTGGTATTGGTATTGGTATTGGTATTGGTATTGGTATTGGTATTGGTATTGGTATTGGTATTGGTATTGGTATTGGTATTGGTATTGGTACTGGTATTAATATTGGTATTGGTATTGATACTGGTGTTGGTATTGGTATTGGTATTGGTATTGGTATTGGTATTGGTATTGGTATTGGTATTGGTATTGGTATTGTTATTGGCCCTGCCAGTTGGTCTAAATATTGTTAGCATGAGCAACACTGCAACAGAGTCTTGGTATTGATAATAAAAAATTAGCTTGTTACTCATGCACGCACATTGTTATTGTAAAAATATTCTTTCGATGCGCAGTTTTGATAATTACTTTGGTTTCATCCCTTGATCTCAGGTGAAGAATATTATCAAACAACGCTTTCCTGAAGCAAGTGTGACGTTGTCGCACGAAGTTGGTCAAATGGGACTCTTGGAGCGAGAGAATGCCGCCATCTTGAATGAGAGTTTGAAACCGTTGTGTCGAGAGACGATAGCTGCCTTCAGAGAGGCTCTGGTCCAACTTGACATCCAATGTCCATTCTTTATGACCCAAAACGATGGCACCATTATCAGGTGAGTGATTGTTGGCAGCAAGGAAGGTAGAGGATAAGGGGGTTGTCGTTCTCTCCTATTATTTTGACGGTTCGATTCATTAATAGAACTGGGAACCACCATTTACCAGATTTGTAGAAGATTTCCCATTCTACCTATCTATCTAGCCTATTTCTCTCCACTGCTGAAGGAAGGCCTCCTCATCAGTTTTCCATTTCAATCTATCCTGTGCCGTTCGTTTCAATGTCACGCTTCCATATTCTCTGATATCATCTATACACCTCCTACTTTGTCTGCCTCTTCCTCTGGTGTAAGCTCTGGGGGTCCAGATGGTTAATTTGTGTGTCCGTCGGTCATCTTTCCTTCTGGCCAGATGACCAGCCCACCTCCACTTTTTCGATTTAATTTCCTGTATTATGTCCCGCACTTTTGTTTTTCTTCTCAGATTCTGGTTGCTAACTCTGTCCCTCTTTGTAACGCCAATCATGATTCGTTCCATAGCCCTTTCGGTTACTCTAAGTTTTTTCTCTAGCCTCTTAGTAGTGGTCCATGTTTCTGCTCCGTAGGAGAGAACAGGTATGATGCACTGGTTCAAAGTCTGTTTCTTAAGAGTAAGAGGGAGCTTCTCATCACGAAAGATAAAATTAAGCTTGCCAAATTTTGCCCAAGCCAACTGGATCCTTCTATTCACTTCCTCTGCTGTTTCATTTTGTATGGAGATCTTCTTACCCAATTATGTAGTTGTCCACCTTTTCTATGGTCTCCCCCCGAACTGTGATAGTGTGGTCTTTGACTCTGCTGCTCATCATTACCTTTGTCTTTTTGATGTTCACTTTAAGTCCAGCTTTCCTGCTTTCCTCACTAAGTTGTCGGATCATTGTCTCCAGTTCCTGAGGTGTATGGGTAAGTAGTAGAATGTCATCTGCAAAACTAAGATGAGTCAGGTGTTCGCCATCCACTACTATTCCCATTAATAGCCAATCAAGGTTTCTGAAGACATTTTCCATGGCTGCAGTGAAGATCTTCGGTGAGATTGGGTCACCTTGTCTAACCCCTTTCAGGATTTTAAAGGCATTTGTTGTAGTATTTCAAGATGTACTCGCACTAGGGTCTTGTAGATGGCTTAATTAGGCGAATATACTTTCCATCTGTGACCTGCTTTTCTAAGGCATTGAATAATGACTGATGGTCCAGCCTGTCGAACGCCTTCTCGTAATCCACGAAGCCAAGGCAGATGTCAAAACGGTATTCTTTTGCTTCTGCGATGACATGGCTTAATGTAATGGAGATGGTCTATGTTCTATAGCCTGTACGGAAATCCAGCTGTTCCCGGTGGTTGGTTTTCAATCGAGCTGTTTCTCCACCTAGCAAGAAGAACCGTGTAAGATTTTGTAAACAGAGCAACAGACTAATGGGCCGGTAGTAGTTTTTGATGTCTTCATGTCCCCTTTCTTAAAACAGTATGATAACTTTTGATTCGTTCCATGGGCAGGTACGATGTTCCATGGCATGATGCTTTGTCGAACAGTTTTGTTAGAATTGATATTGTGTCCTCTCCCCCCAACTTCAGGATATCTGCAGTCAATTGGTCCTCCCCCGGTGCCTTTCCCTTTTTCATCTGATCTAAAACACTCCTCACCTCTTCCTTTAGTATTGGTGGAACATCATTTGTTTTCTCATTCCAGTCCTCACTTACTCTCCAATCTGGTTGGTCTGTGCTATATAGTTCTCTATAGAATTCCTCAATGACTTGAGTAATCTTTACTTTGTCAGTAACTTCTACCCCGTCTTTTGTTTTCAATGATGACAGAAGCTTTCTGCCCCTCTCTAGCTTTCTGTTGATGATTTTTGGTCCCTTGTGGTTTGCTAGCACTTCATGTACCGTCTTAGTCCTGATCTTTCTCTTTCGCTTTCTCCTCATCTTACGAATTGTTTTATTCAGCTCTGTATATTCAGTTTGGTTACGTGTTGATGTCTGTCTGGAGGGCTTAAGGGCTTTCCTTTTCTCATTCAGTCTATGTATCTCCTCTTTTTCCTTATCTGGGTTGTTGCCCTCTTTTTTCTTCCCCTTAGCTAGCTTTTCTGCTTCATCCATAACTGTTCTGGTTATTTGCTCATAGAGAGTGTCTAGAGGTTGGTCCTCCATTGAATCCTCCAGCACTTCAAACCTATTATGTAGCTCAAGCTGAAACTCCTGCTGTTTACTTGAAAGCAGTTCTAAATTAATATGTCTCATCCTAGGCTTCCTTAATCTTCTCACTCTTTACTTTGGCTCTAACAAATCGGTAGTCGCTGCCTGTATCCACCTTTGGTACTGTTCCCACATCCAACAAGATTCTGCGATGGTCGCAAATGATGTAATCTATCAAGTTGTGAGTTGCTGCATTTGGGCTTTCCCATGTTCAGTAGTTTTTGGTTGGTTTTTTGAAGTATGTGTTGCCAATTGTCAAGATTTCCCATTATCTCCCATTTAACCAAATGGACTTTTGAAAAAATGGCATTTATGTGCTGACTATTGCAAAAAATGATTGGTTTCTTTTTAACAAAATTCAGGAATATTATACGAAAAATAGTGAAATATTTGCAAGTTTTATCACAGAAACATCCTGTGAATTCCAAATTTCCAATATATGTCTTCTGTTCATCGTGGTGAAATATGTGTATCGTGTTTATGTGGGGTTAATAATTACGTCCTCATTATGTCTTGCATCAACCCTGTTACTGCTGTAAATATAGTTCTGAGCTTGCTGTGGATGTACCCCGTACACACATTTTCGTCCGGACCCACCAATAGTATGAGAGGGCTGCACATTTATCAGGTGAGCATCACGTTACACAATAATTACTGAGAGTGTTGAATTTTGCACGAACGTGTGTGTGGGTGTGTGTGTGTGTGTGTGTGTGTGTGTGTTTTACGTAAAACAATACAAATTTTGCACATCTTGACTCGCTGTTATACACACACACAAACCGAATGAAATACTCGTAATTTTGTCCTTTTTATATAGTTGTTTTCTTATATATAAAAATTGAAATTTTATGGCAGAAATTTATAATGATCATGTAAAACATTCGAACAGCGTCACAGATAATGCCGTGGTTGTAGATATCGGTGGGACTTCAACTGATGTCGGTTATCTGATGAATGGGTTTCCCCGAGAAGCCTCGACGAGGACCTACAAGTTGGGAGTCTCTACCAACTTCCGTATGCCAGATGTACAGAGTATTGGACTCGGGGGAGGTTCACTGGTGAAGTATGAATCGAAGGAAGATGTCGTGGTAAGAATTCATGCTGGAATATACTTGTGAAAAGAAATGGTTACAGTGATCAAGGAAAGTACAGTAGGCCTAGTTACAAAAGGCGGATGGCAACTATCCTGAAAGATTAAGTATGTGCCATTGTTTCGGAATCGAATGTGTTTGACAAACTCAAAAAGTATGTTTCCAAATATCGGGATGTGAAAATGTGTAAAAGTCTATTTTATTTTGAGGGAACAACATTTTTATGACCAATCATTTCTACATCATAGAATAAAATGCATCATCCTACATGTTCTGTATTAGTAAAAAAAAAAATGTGTGTTTGTGTGCGTGCGTGTGTGTGTACGTTCTAATGTGTCAATACGCACCTTTATTCAAAGTCACCACCGTCTTTAAATCATTTAGAAATTTTAAGGATCTTGTAGATTAAAAGGAGAGCATATCATTGATCTTTCTATAATGTCTTACTTCCAAACGTTTTATGCATGTGTACAAACTGCAGAGCAAAATGTCAGTCGGTCCACGTAGTGTTGGTTATCGATTACTCCAAGAGGGCTTGATATTTGGTGGTAACGTGTTGACTACCACGGACATAGCTGTAGCTGCAGGTTTTGCTGAAATCGGGGATACAGGGAAAGTGAAACCTATTCCGGCGTCAGTAGTGAGAGCTGCAATGGACAAAATCCATCAAATGCTGGAAGACGTTGTCGATCAAATGAAGGTATGTGCCTAAGTAAATTTAATGCAAAATATCAACAAAATCAAGATTTTCCCAATGAACTGAAAAATGAACTACATTTTCATTGATACACTATGTATTTATTTCACCATATTACTCTTCCCTCCCACTGTACCTTTCATTGTTTTGAACAAATCAGTGGTTCTCCAAAGAATTTTAAATTGGACTTCTTGAACATAGCAAAAAAAAACCTTGGCGACTCCTTTTTCCCGTTTGGGACTGTGTAATAACTGCGATGGACATCATTAATATCCGATGATAAGGCTACGATCTCATAGTGCGCCGTTTTCAATTGGTTTATAGAGTCGTTGAGAGGTCGACAAACCTTTGAAAACTTGGAGAAGGTGTGGATTGGCGTTTGTTCTGCTTATTGTCATTGAAAATCAACTACTTAAGTTGTAAAATTGCATGTTTCTCACTCAAGCTCAAGTCACATACAAATCTTGTATTTTCAATAAGCGTAAGGCTTGGCTGACACTCAAACTTTACATGAAAAAAGAATCTACTCAAGATCAGAGCATGTGGCTCGGAAATCTAGAACCTCGGTCATAAGCGACTTTTACCACCTGGTGTGTTTCGTTGTTTGTTTGTTTGTTTTTTTGGTTACAGGTGAGCGGAGAAGACATTCCTGTCATCATAGTGGGAGGAGGAAGTATTCTCGTTGATGAGAGTCGTGGCCTCGAGGGTGCGTCACAACTTATAAAACCTCCACACTACCAGGTAAATTCTATAATTATTTGTCATAGATTGCACTTAATTAGTCTTAAACTCACTATTTTTATCATAGAATAGTTCTCCAGAACGTGCAGAATGTATATTTTGCAGGGCGTTAGCATCATATTTTCTGTATTTTTAGAAGACTTCACAATAAAGTTGACTGTAATGAAGTAATAAATTAAATTATACTATAACAACTACTGTAACTAGACAAATAACATGAAAATTTGAAACATGAACTAATAATCTTCATCCTTTAAATTTTTAATGGATCGCTGATGTTTCTGATGCATTGTATACTTGCAGTCTGCCAATGCAGTAGGTGCCGCTCTAAGCCAAGTGAGTGGGACGGTGGACTATCTCGCTAACGTAGCGACGGTGACTAGGGATGATGCCATCCAAGAGGCGGAGAAAAGGGCCAGGCAAGCGGCCGTCCAAAATGGCGCCGACGAATCCACGCTTGAGGTAAATATTTAACAGTTATAGAAGAAACATCGCGAACTGTACATAGCAATAAACATTGAAGTGATAGCAAAGTTACTTATATAGAAATGGAATCGAAAATGGCATAGGTGGACATTGCAGGAAAAATAAATTGTTGAATTAATCGTATCCGAATCGTTATGTTTGGGTATACAGATACTTTCTGAGCAGGAAGCGTTAACATACTAATGACTACAATACATTGCCTTATATAATTAGCATATCATGTACATAACAAAATGAGTCTTGGGAGGTTATGTTAAGATTGTATAAGTGGACAATGCATGGTGTATGCAGGGGGCGCTACCCCCCCCCCCCCAAAAAAAAATAATAATAATAAATAGATTAAAAAAAAAAATCAATAGGTCCACATTTTTTCCAAAGACTTTTTTCGAGGACCTTTTCACAATGATATAAATGAAAAAGCATTGATAAGAAATATTTAATCTCATCTTGCGGTTATTTCATTTTAAAAAGGTCCAAAAATTATCACGACCCATCCAAAAAAAAATCATGGATACACCATCCAATGTTTTAAAGATCAGGTTGTAATAGACACAGAAATCGAAAATGGAAATTAATCAATTATAACATAATCTATCATAATTATTACTATTAAGATTACAGAAAGAGATTCGATTGGATTGGCGTACATTCCTGGCAACGTGATACGAATCAAAGTGAAGGCTGTGGGAAAGTTGGCTTCGAGTCAACTATTTCGTGGAAACACATCTTCAACGGCTGGAGGTGTGAGTAGTTCTCAGGAGTCAACATCCAGTACAGCGGCAGAAAAGGAACAGGTACATCTAACTCCAACTTCGCAGGAACCAAAAGATGAGCAAAAACTTGGTGAAACACCAGACAATACAGCAACAAAAGGTATGCTGAACGTAAATGATAGAATGATTTTAGCACAAAACTTGAGAAAATGGGAGAAACAACAAAATATAACCTGTTGAATCCAGAAAATCTGAGGTAGATTTTGATTGTCTGATTCGATTTAAATGTTACTTTGACTGTGGAGAGTTTGCCTTTTCAGTGTTGAAATCAAAATATTGAATAATAAGTTGTGGAGTTTTGTTGCATTGGTACTGAAAGGTATATAGTTGAATCTCATAAACTGTTTTGGAATCTCATAAACTGTTTTTCTTGAGACTTTCTTATTGATTAATGTTTTAGAATGTTTTCTTTCGAACGAATTTCTGCATCCACCCTTCTCGTTGACTTCTTATTAGTGTTATATAACTTACTTTGCATTCCATATTTTCATTCGTACGTTTACTTGCAGATGTGAAGGTTAAAGATGGAGATGATCAACCTTACATCGATTCAGAGACAGGAGAGTGGATTCTGACAGAGCGGGACATCGAGTACATCAATATCGGGGCGGGACTGCTAGGCTCGGGAGGTGGGGGCAGTCCACATGTAGGTAAACTTCGAGCTCTTAAACACCTAAGGAATGGCAAAATGATAAGAATCATCGCACCAGAAAGGTTGGTTGTGTAGGCTCCTTGGCACATTGTATATCATATGATTTCTTTAACAATTGCTGCAAATTAGGGCTTTCATATTTCACTTAAAAGTTGATTTTTTTTTGCGAACCTCTCAAAAGACAACCAAACATCACTTTACTTTACGCTTTAGGCTACTTGTGAAGTCCATGTCTGTAAAATGTGAAATTCAGTTATTATTTTCAGTTTGAAAAATGCACAAAACACTAATTACCGTGTAGCATGTTTGTCGAGCTCACTGAATTGGATCAGTTCAGCAGTATTATTTTAGTATTTAATTCTTGATTATTAAAGATAGAATAACCTAAAATGATAATTGGGTATATCCTTTTTTAATCCGTTGTCTGGACTGTCCACAATATGAGTTGAGATGATAATATCTCAAGTTATCAAATTTAATTCAATCTGTATCTTTCTACCAGACTGGGTACAACTCGTGCTCTTCATGGAGAAATATTCCCCTTGTGGTTCTTGGGAGCACCCGCTGTTCAGATCGAGAAACTCGTGAGCGGAACGGAGATACCACGTGCCTTGGCCTGCACACGTGACGTACTGGCAGCGAATCACGAAGAGGTATACAAACAGGTGTCATCGACAGGTGCGAATAATACTTTGCATCTTAATTTTGTATTTGTTGAAATGCGAATGTAATCATTTACAGGTGCCAATTCTTATATGATTTCATTTTCATTTATTTGTTTCTGTAGCCAAGACCTCAAAGACGTATACCTAATGATTAAAGTAAAATAAATGAACGACATAAAACATATAATACGCGCACACACACACGCACACACGCACATTACAGGAAATGCAACCGCAAAAATATAGTAGGCCTACCCATGACAACATGTTTAATTGTTAGACCTATCAAGTCTGATATGAACCTTTTTACGATTTATATGAATTGTTCTACGCTGTTATTAAAGTGGTCCTACATTCAAAGCATATACGTCGTCAGGAAAATGCTGAGCAATCTCAAGATAATCAAAATTATTTATGCTGCATTTGATTTCAAATGTTTACCAAATAAATGAAGTAAATATACTCACATTATAATGATACAGACGATGGGCTTGTCTACGTGGATGACTACAAATTGTGCTCGAGTCAGCCCCCTAATTTTGTCAACAAAGTTGC
>JZLH01S0611611.1:0-18774 GCA_001188425.1 Eucidaris tribuloides
CTGGGAAGACCCCGTGAACTTATTTCCCATAGGGCCCCATCCCAAACTTTGCCCCCTTTACGGGCCAAACCGGGCCTTCCCTGGCAATTGCTCTATGAGGAACTATTAAATTTAGCACATATAGAGGTATCTACAACAAAGGGCCTTAACCTGAACTATTTCTGGATCTAGAGAAGAAGATGTTGAAAACTACCTACTTCTTGCCTTTAGGCCCGCCCCTGGGCCCCCAGGGCGGCCAGGTGTACCCATGAGGACCCTTGAATCCCACCCCTAAGCATCATTACCTAGCCAAAGTTTGGGCAATCCCAAGTCATGCATTATGGAAGAAGAGCGTGAAAATGTGTAAAAGTTTACGCACGACGAACGAACGCACGACGAACGACGACGACGAACACAGGCCACGCACGAACGCACGCACGACGCACGAACGAACGACGCACGCACGGCACGCGGTACAAAAAGCACCGAATCGCATAGCTCACTTGCAGCTTTGGCTCGGCTGAGCAAAAACAGCTACTATGCAACATTTCTTCTTTGTCTGCTAATTAGATAATTGACACCTTACACGCTATTTTCCACATCCGTACTCTTCGCCCTGCCCCCTCTATTCGTCCCTTACCCTGACACGATGATGTGATTGTAATGTTAGCTCCTACGCCAGCTTACTATTCTCATTCCATCTTACATCGCGCCGAGTTCCAGCCTCATAGACAGGCCAATGGCTTATCGCTGGCCGTCCACCTTTCATTAAGTATGCTCTGTAACTTCTATTTCTGTAACGCTTGCGTCCTATTGTGTCGTATGTTACTTGTCTCGTACGTATTTACTTTTTCATTTATCTTTTTCTTGTTACATGTTTCTACCGTTATTATGTTCACTTATTTCCTCATGGTATATTTTTTCTTTTTAATGAGCTTTGGAAATTAAAATGAATTTCTTGAATTTGAATTTGAATTGTTCGGTATGGGTATTAATTTCTATAGGCTAAAAGATATTATTACAGTACTGCGTTTTCTGTGTTCATCGCCACTGATTTTCTGGCATTGGATTTATTGTGGTACAGAGAATGCCAACCGAGAACGGTTTGAATGGACCGAGATGCTGTTCATGCTGAATGATTTCGGTTTTGATGAGCTGAGACACCCCACTGTAGTGGAGACGTTGGCAGGGAATGAGGGAAAAGTCTGGAAGTGCGAAGATGGCTTTAGAGAGCAAGGGTTTTGAAGGGCTAACCTTGGAAAGACGAAATGATGGTGAGTGGCAGCCAGAAGAGCGAAGTTATCCAGGAAGTAAGGTTAGACCCACGCGCAGCATGTGTGGAACGCAAGAGGCTACCTGGGCTGAGCCGCAAACATTCAGCAGTTTGTGTGGGAAAGTACATGGGGCGTGGGGGGAAATGGATTCATGGAGAGATGCACCAAAGGGGATGAAGAGAGTGATCCCCCGAGCTTGGCAAGAGATTTTGACCTTCCGCTGTGTTGAAGAAAATGTAGTTGTTCTGGGAAACCAAGGGACCAAGAGAGAGATGCTGTGTGCTGGATGCGGACCACATTGATTTAAAAGTGTGTGACGATCGGGTAGGAAACAGCTGAAAGAGTTATTCATACTTGGGGGTGGACAGGTCCGTGAGTGGAAGTGTGAGTGGAGGTGATGCAGGGCAGCTGTGACAGCCAAGAGGCAAGATTTGGCTGGAATGGATGAAGTTAGGGAATGCAGGAGAGTGTATATGGCGAAAACGTTTCCCTCTGAAGATAAAGGATTACTTATAAGAGTTCGTGTGAGATCGCAAATGTTGCTATGGCGCAAGTGAAACGTGCGTGTTCTCCTGATGGTGAAAAATGAGATGGGAATTCTGCAGGACTGAGAAGACAATGGCGTGAGAGTGCATGTGTGCGTGCTGAAGCCTGATGGACAGGAAGAAGATGAGGTTTTGATGCCAGATGTTGGGGTTGGAAGAGACAGTGGATCAGATGCGCGAAGCTTCCGACCCGTCCCGCGAACGGCTCAGCTCACGTTGGTATGCGACATGTGTTGAGGAGCGGATGTTGATCATGTTTTGGAGGAAGCGCGCATTGAGTTTGCAGTGGCTGGTCAGAGGGGAGGCGGGCGACCGGAAGAAAACATGGAAGAAGCAGGTAGGGTGGCAGGAGAGTTAAGGAGGAGGTAGGCAGATTGCAGGGAGGAGCGATGCGCCGAAGAGTAAAGTGGAGGGAGGGGAGTGGAGACTGTGCATTTCTGTGAGTGCGAGGTGAATCCGATCCCCCCCTAGCTCGCCCGTGCAGACTAAACCGGATTTAAAACCTGCGATTACTACTACTACTTGGTAAATTATGGCTTGTTGCTCCTCAAATAAACACATTCAAGACAAATCTTTTCACGCCCCCATCAGTTTTGTTTTCATCACTGCAGGGACCAATGAACCATTATCAACCAGAAGTAATGTAAACCCGCTCCCATCTATTGCATTTTTTAAGACAGACCTACAGTATATCATCTATTAAAGCCTTGACAATCATCTACTCTAAAACACTTCCATTTTTCGGAAATTGAAATCACCTTGTCACTTTAAACAGTTTTCAGTAGGTTTGGTGTTGTTTTCTGGTGTCTTGGGTGACAATAGATTGATGAAGAAATTGTCTAAACAACCAAACTTACAGGTAGACTTTGATTCAGACTACAAGTATCCACAATAGCCCCACCCTAATATAGTTAACCCGTTGGCTCTGGGAACTGGATGTGCCCTGTGTTAACTCTATGGGATTTTCAGAATCTTGGAGGCAATCGCTTAAATAGCAGCATCATGCTTTATTCACCAGAACTGTTATCCAAAGGAAGGCTACATCCAGACATGGGATCATAATCAATATTGGTCTTCTGGGGATGTGCACTCGGATGTTCAGAAAGAAACAATGAAATTTTCCTATGAAGGAGATTATGAAGGAAACTCTTTTGATAGTAATTCTTTTGCTGAATTACCGGTATGCATTAGGTGGCTCCCTGGCCAAGATATCACACTCAGAAGTAATTAATCGAATCCTGAGTTGAAAGAAAAGGACATTCACTCTGAATTCATGAGAAGAAGAAGATTGAAAACTGATCAATCTCTATGGCATCAGCACCTTTTCCCTTCTCCAAGGTTTACAATTAACGCCCTTCTCTTTCCAAACCCACAGAATTCGCTCACTTTAGGTGAATGCAACACCAACGAATTTGCACCCTGGAAGTACCACAAGTGACATTTGCATGTCAGTAGTACCAGAAATGACATTTACACCCAATGGGGTGAAAACGGGCTGAAAACTTGTCTGCACTTCGTGAGTTACACAGTTGCAGGTATGAGGGGGCAAAAGTATCTTTATCTTCCCAGGGTGTAAAACAGTGCGAATTATCACTCTTAAAGTGATAGGCTAACATTGTGGAGCTTCAATTTAAAAAATTGTCAAATTTTGATATCTGAACTACATAGTAGTGTTCATATGGACAAATAAACACCCTAGAATTAAAAGTTTGGAAAGTTACACTGCCAATGGCAAGTTATGCATGACTAAACAATTATAACTCGGGGCGAGTTTAAATAGCCTAGGTGTACACACAGTAAGTCTATGGGAGAAAATGGGCAGGTGAATCCGATCAACTTACGATTTTCACTTTTTTTAAAGCACTAAATAATCATTTTGAAATACAATTTTTTCAGGGCGTTATTTTTAGACCTTATCAAAGACAATGGTGGCATGGGGAATCATGCAGCTCAGATTTGTTTAACTGTGGTAAATATTAGCCAATACCTTTAAACTTTAACTCTTAACAAGTCCTTGGCGCAATTTTGTGCCACAAATTGTACCCCTTACGCAAGTGCCAAAAATATAAAAAGTATGACCATAAAACAATTTGTTGTTTAATTTACAGTCTTTAGCAAAGGTATACTACCCACTAAATTCTCATAAAACTGGTATGTTTATATTTTGCTACAAATTGGAGATTTTATCAAAGATTTTTTTTCTTTTTGTGACATGGGAAAATAAGCACACATATTTGTGGATATTTTTTTTTTTGGGGGGGGATATATAACTTCACAAATTCATTCTTAACTCAGAAATCTTGACAATTATTTAAATTATTCATTGACTTAGAGACTAGAAAGGTATACTTTTATATGCATTGTTCAAAAAGGCTGGACACGTTAACTTTTAACATGCCAGAGGATTTAAACCTCTGTGGACTTTGTGTATTATTTGGTGCAGATCTGGTGACGTCTGCACGTTAAAAGTTAATTGGGCGAGTTTGCAAAAATACACCCACTTTTTCTTTTAAAGTGTGTATTAAAGTGTGATGAAAATATAATACTTGTTAATATTATGTTCTGTACTACTGAAAAATACTTATATATGTTTTCCTTCACCAGGTTAATATGAGTTTAAAACAAAAACTAGAACACTTTGACTCCACAGCAAATCATGGATATGCCTCTGCAGTCCCGCAGTTATTTTAAACTCTTCATAAACCTTGCATTTGAATTTTAATGTCTAATACACATTGTTAAAACTGATCACTGCTCAACTTTGCCTTTTAATGAACTGAATGATGCAGAAATTAAGATGCCCTCAATACCAAATAGTTAGTCGGAATCCAACATCTTCCATGTACAAATATGGATGTACCTGATAAAGTAAATGCAATTACTGTATGGCAAGGGTCAGATACCTTTGGTGTCTAACTCCTCCTCCCCCTCTCTAAATGGACTGTAGACTGTTACAAATTAGGTCACTCCAGAATACAGGATCTACCATACCTATACATGACAAGGTTTTCATGAACAGTAAATGCAAGCCGACTTGGTCATGATGAACGATTATACTCCGGCCTACTATCAAATTTTTCTTGAAATAAACTAAGTCTAAGAGTCATGGTAATGACTTTAAGATATTTTTTTTATTTTTCTTATTTATTTATTTATTTATATTTTATTTTATTTTATTCTATTTTATTTTTTTCTTGGGGGAGGGGTATATATTTGGTACTTTTTGTTTTGTTTCTGTTCAGAGAGGGGTAGTTTGAGCTAATTTCATAATAAAAAAGACAACAGAGTTACTACCTAATTGTAACGTCAATCACAATGTTTTGATGCTTGCAAATTTCAGCTCACAGTGTTACAAAGAGGAGAAAAGAAATCATAATCAATCTGATGTATGATCCCCATTGAAGCAAGTCAATCTAAGGATACAGAGAAAAAAATCAAATGAAAGAGATACTACGATGTAAAAGGGTAAATGCAACAAGATATGTTTCATGATTACCCCCCCCCCGAAAAAAAAAAAAAAAATTGGGTTAAAATAAGTATACCTCAATAAAATTGTTAAACTTTATTAAGGGAAAAAAATCAAATTAAAATTTAAGTTGCTAATCAAGAATGTATGCTGTAAAAGGGTACAAGTGACAAAATATGTTTCATGATTTTCAAAAAAAATGGGTTAAAATAAGTATACCCTAATAAAATTATGAAAACTTATTAATGTCAACCTGCATCTATACAGACAATTCTCAAGGATGGAAAAAAATTCTCTCACAGACACAAACATACACACAAACATATACACCTATACAAACAAAAGGACACACATATGCACTCACATCATTAATTTTTTTGTAAAGTTACTATGTTAATTTGAACATAGAATATATCACACACAAAAAAGGATGGACATGAAGGAGGGAAATCATAATGATATCTGTGGCTACAGTAATACTTTTTAACAGATGTAGACATTTCACATTGAAATGTCTACCTAGATGACAGTAGTACAGATATGAAAACTAGATTTATCATTCTTGTTTCCAGTAACAGCTATGCATGCTTATCAGATTTGTGAAAATAGAGGGGGAGGGACTGGTACAAAAAGTTCTTACCCCACCCTGCCATGGCCATGAAACCACGTCAAGTGATTTCACCGATTTACATTTCCAAAAAATTAGGTCAGCAAATTAGCGAAAACTGGTAGCCATTGTTGAAACTAGAACAGCCAAACCACGGCTTAATATAATTTTGTCTGATAGGAAATCTCATTTTCAAGGAGGGGAAAAAGAAATGAGTAATATTGCAGATTTTTTTCCCCATTATTTTATTCATATATATTCTGCCTCTGTCATAACAAACAAGACATACCATCAAAATCTTGAAATTAATGAGCAAAGAAGCTGTACAATAGTCAATTTCATTTTGAGAATACCTCAATGAAATATAACTTTGGCAATGACTAGCATTATGGAATGTCTCTGAAATGTTATATGTACACAATGACAAATTTTGCTACAGGATGAAGGCCACAAATTTAATATCAAAATGAAAAATGTTGATGAACAAAGCTGGTTGGGGGGGGGGTTGACACTTGACTTTTTCTTTTAAATTCTGGCAATTAACTTAAAGTGTACCAATACCCTAAAAATCAAATTTGTGTACAACTAGAAAACACTACAAATAACCACAATTCAGTTGTCTTATCCTGTGAAGCAATCCATATTTTGATAAGTCAGACCATAATGTGTACAATATTCTGGCACTTGTGCTTTGCGCGTAAGCATCGATTTCTATGCGCGCACATTCTGGTTATATGCGTACGTTTTTGCTTAACTATCGAAGTTCAGTATCGATATTGATCCATATACTGGGTGTGTATGTTAATGATCAAGACGTACACGGACAAATTATCGATAGTGCAATCAATCGATTGGTAGAATCGGTTGATTGACTACCGGTAGTCTATTGCAAGTCGTTTTTGTATTTACTTACTGTTTGAAATTTATATTCAAACTCCAATAAACAAAAATTAGAGTGATCACAAGTGCTAATACTTTGTAGAGGGTTTGCCACAAATGTATTCTACATATAGAGCAAACAAATTATCCAGGGCATTGGTACACTTTAAAATGAGAAGTCATAGTGCTATCTGGGTGAAAGCAAATTATCGATAGTGTGATGGATCGATTGATAGAATCGGTTGATTGACTAGTCTATTGCAAGTCATTTTTGTTTATTTACATACTGTGTGAAATTTACATTCAAACTCCCATGAACAAAAATCAGAGTGATCACAAGTACTTATACATTGTAGAGGGCTTGCCACAAATGTATTCTACAGTATATAGCAAACAAATTATCCAGGGTATTGGTACACTTTAAAGGGACGCGCCGCTCGTAATCCATGTACGTTTATTTACCTTACGCTTGCCCTTATTGCAAGGCCGTGCGCAACGCTGAACTCTATGCAACGTAGTGAAGTGGTGCGTAACAACAATCGCGGCGCTGCGAACAGAATGATGAGGGTCAGTTGGGCTTAGTTCGCGTTTCTTCGGGTGAATACGTGCTGCATAGGGAATTGCACACAATTCGTGCGCGCTCGTTTTCCGAAAGTATACGGCATTCCCGAATATTACCGAGTCGGGCCAGGTCCAACACGACTTGTGACTTTACGGTCCCTTTAAAACGAGAAGTCATAGTGCTATCTGGGTGAACGCAAATCCTGGATAATCTTAGAATGTGTCTTAAAAATTGTTATTGCTACAAATACAGTTATATGTGGCTGCATACATACTGTTGTATCTTTAATAACTTAATGATGTACATCATATTTTGTTTATGAAGGCATGGTTTTACACATATTAGAATGACAGACTACGTAGAAATTTGATTGACTTTTTGTTTTTTCCATCTCTAAGCATTTATTATTTTCTTAATCCTCACTAATATTGTTGGATATGTTTAACTACACTAAAAGTTGGTGGCTTTTCTGTAATATATACTGGTAATTTTAGACTAAGGTCCTAATTCTACAAAGTAACATAATGACCCTTGTGTTGAAAATGGTCAGGTCCTAAAGGTTTTGCATTCTTGTAGTACAAAGTTTCTAACTCAATATTAATAAGAAACAATACAATTGTCTAGGCATTTATCAATCTTTCATAAGCAACTACAACTGTTACAGTAGCTATAACAGCAACCATACCAATGACAACCACCACCACTTTCATCACAACAAAGGACTAACATGCATACCAGATCGTTTGAACGCTTTCCAGAAAAATGCAACGAGTGTACTATTCAGACAGCTCGGGCTGCCTGATTACATTACAGCGTCTGCTTGTGAGGGATTTAGAAACTGTCTACTATGTCTAACATGTCATGTAAACAGGTTGAACGATATTTTGCCTCTCGTCTTTGCTGCCATAAAAAAATAAAAAAATAAAAAATTCTGGCCAGAATCAAAATAGCTCAGTCTACATCTCCACATCGCATTACCCAGAAAAAAATGATCCCACCATCGACTGGAATCCCGATACCACGTCGTAAACCTAAATCGCTACAAACTAGAAAGTACTTTCGGCAGAGGATATGGACCTTGCACGTGACGGGCGAGAGAATTACGTGGCCCACAAAAAGGTGTTTGCCCCCGGAAAATGTCGCTGGAGGATGGGGCGGAGCTAACTCCAACGACAAATGGCAACAGAGATAAAACAAAGGGGGGGGGGGGTTCACTGAGAAATACAGTAGATTAATATATCTTCCAGTTATGACACCACCATCATTACATATTGATTTACCTCTTTTTTATGCAATGTGAAATTTTGTCTGACTACTCCGAACCCTGTCAACAGTGTCGGGATAATTAAATTAGGGTTTTTTAGTTTCATACCCCAAAAATCAATGGTCTCGATATGAAAATTATGACACACATGATAGAAGAGACAGCAGCTAGCAGCAGTACCACCAGCCAGAAAATAAGTGGAAACAATACAACTGTCCCAGTTTATCAATTTGCCCGTTATTATCATCGGTATTAATATCCAACGATGCCTCTCCATGACTCATATCCTGATAACAAACAACAACAAAGGACAAATCAGTGAAAGAGAGAGACAGACACAGAGAGAAAACAGGAGGGGAAAAAACCCCCACACACGACGACCTAAAAAAGGGTATTAAAAAAAAAACTGGGAGAGACAATTTGCACATGCAACATCTGGGTCAAATACGGAGTTCGGGATTATTGTCCGACTAGATGGACGTTAGTCAGATCAGCCATAAATTACGCTTAATCCCGATACTGGTATCAATATCTTAAATCTGATTACAAGCGCGGAAATGTTTGTCTACGGCGTGATCTATGCGTACATTAAATTTCAGACTTGGTATCCATCACTCCCTTTTGTGCTTTTCCAGGTACAATGACACTGCCGCGCAGTCAAAACGGAATCCAAAATGGGCCGCCGAATATTTACGTATGTATACGCATCATTTTCGCCGATCAGATTAGCTCGGTAATAGAATCTATTTTCTGAGCGAGATGATCCGGCATACTTACGCAATGGATGGTTACATTTAGATAGAGTGTGGGGATGCCAGGGTTCATCCGAGTTCACACCAACGTGGGAACGTACTCTTGGTGTACTGTTCTCCAATGGCTTGGTAGCAACCGTGTGATTCAAATGCACTTTTAACTCTTTGGGTACCAAATCGTTGGTTGTCCAGCAAAAGGGCTCTAGCACACGTTCCTGGCAGAAGGGCTTTAACACTAAATTTCCCCAATTTGATAAATATTGCCTTATTTGATATTTGCACTCAAAAGACTGACAAAAGGATCTAAAATATCTCACTACTTTGATTTTATATGCAAAGGGCCAATGGTTTTCAAATTGGAGACATTTAGTGTTAAGGCACTTCTGCCGGGAACATATGCTAGGGCTCTTCTGCTGGACAACAGACCAAATGATTTGATGTTTGAGACTAAGTTCACATCTTAGATGGTATAGAGCATTTCACTTAAAGGGGGTGGGGGTAGTGATTTTATTGTAAACATTTTATTGTAAACAATTTCTGTTTATTTAAATCATTCATTAACAAATTAATATAACTCACACTCTGCTACCAATAGTGGAAAAAACATTAATTTGATAGAAATTGAGTTAAACAAAAAAACACTAAATCTAAATATATTTTTTAATCAAAAATGGAAGAAATCTAATCTTAATATTATGATTTTCAACCATTTTTGTCATATGACATATATTTCTGGGTTTTTTTTAAAGATTAATTCAATGATTTAAGTCACTTGACTTAAACCTGCCAATAAAATTAATTACCAGTCTTTATTTGAAATGCTGTTCGAGTCATATTATTTCATATTTGGTCATCAATAAAGACATACCTAAAGCAATGACACACAGACAAACACAAAACACGATAACATGTACATGTACACACAAACAAGTGTACACATAACAAACACATTCAGCAAATAATCACAAGAAGGACAAGTATGATCGCAGAATTAAATACTCTTTAGTACCTTGTATTTTTTACAGATAGCGAAGCCGTGTGTTCTCTGCTGGGCTGAGCCGGTTTCGTCGTGACCTCGCTTCCCCAGTCTCGGACCAAACAACCGGTCTCTTCTGGTGGGTAATGGCTGTCAAACAACATGGAAAGACAAAAGATATAGCTTTTAACCTAGTAAGTAGAGATTTAGCAACTAAATTATAAAAAATGAAATTCTTTGCTATAATTATGTTTTTAGATAGATAAACCTATGTTTATCAATGCCCTGCAAATTTTTTGCTCTGAAACGGTCTTCTATTTTTTAGATACAAAAAAATGTAAAATGTTGGGTGGGGGGACCCCAAAATTTCTATACCTGCCAACCCTAAAACCCCCCAAAATAGGGACAAAATGGGGTAAAAAATTTGAAAAATAGGGACATTCTTCAATATCCTAACATTATTACAGACAAATATTTGCAATAATAGGGACACAATTCAAACAAGAGTGTCGCTGGGGCGAGCACATAATACGCCCGCCTGTAATGCGGAAAATGAAAACATGTCACTGTGACCTTGACCTTTGACCTTTCGACCTCAAAATCAATAGACTTCCTGGGATCTACGCTAGTATCATACACACCAACTTATATGAGTCTGGGTTAAGTTAAACTGAAGTTATCGCGTTTACAAGGACTTCACAAGGGTAAGATGAAAACATGTCACAGTGACCTTGACCTTTGACCTTTCGACCTCAAAATCAATAGGCTTCCTGGGATCCATGCTAGTATCATACACACCAAATTAGATGAGGCTAGGTTAAGTAAAACTGAAGTTATCGCGTTTACAAGGAAAAGTTAACGGACAAACGGACGGACGGACAGACAGACGGTCATTGAGCGTGATACCATAATACGTCCCGTAGCCGGGCGTATAAAAATGGGTAAAAAGTGCTTTTTCTTTTGCCAAAAATAGGGACTGTCCCTGGAAAATAGGGACAGTTGGCAGGTGTGCATTTCCAATAGGTAATGCACATATCGCTAAAATAATTTAAACATCACAATTTTGTCACTTTAAATATTTTTCAGTAGGTTTGTTTGATGAGGTTTTCTGATGTCTGGGTGAGGATACACCAAAATTATACTTGGCTTTAAATGGTCACTGGTGCAATTTTTGGCCCAAATTGTATTCCACATATATGTGCCAATAACATAAAATGTATGACAGTAACACAATATGTTCTTTCAGTTTTATGGGACAATACAGTGAGATTGCTATATTGGAGCAATATTTAAATATTTGTTTGTCACTTTCATCCACTCCTTCTACTCTAACTTGCTTTTTTTTTAATCTGTGCTCTACTTTTCCCTTTTCACATCATTTTATGCTGTTTATTTAGTACTACATTTAAAATTATCTAATTTTTGAACATATATATCACAAGCTTTGCTTTTTAGTAGGTTCCTCACAGTTCATGAGTGTTTAATATTCTTTGTGTATAAAACTATACGACATTATATGTTGAATTATGTTAAAAAGCTATATTGTTAAATTTTGGTTTATTTCAACTCGGAAAACAATCAAATCACAATTAAAATCAAAATCAATTGCCAGTGTTTATGCTATACAAAAGTTGTGTCTGTATCACTACCAAAATTACACAAAACAATTCTGCATTTTTACAACAGATTAATGTAGCATACAAACTGGTAAATGGCTTTACGGATCAGATTCAGATGTGATTTGATCTGATTTAGATTTTACATGTACTTTAACACTGAACAGTTAGGAGATGTTAAGATCATTTTACAGGAATGTAAATTACGATGAGAATACATACACACTGCAGAAATAAAAAGTTTTTTAAAAATTATATTTCAGTTAGAGTTAGTTACATCGGCATGGAATCAACTGTGATTATACCCTTCTACTGTTCGACACCTCCATCATCAATCATACAAATGAAGAAAGTGTTGCCTGTTTCAAATTCTCAGCTGATTTAAAAAGTGTAAACAGTGAAGCTGCTGAATCACACCGAATTTCCTGAATTGGGCAAACTTGTAACACATGTTGCTTGCAGGTGTAATGATACATATTTGTGGCATTTTACTTTTAGTCATTATTATAGATAAAACATTGGGATTATCCCTCCCGCAACAGAATTAGATCATCATTCAATGACCTTTGAATAAGCATCATGGACAATCTTTTAAATTTGAGCAGTGGAGAAAATGTGTCTACAAATTTAGATACATGGCTAAAAAGCAAGTGAGGTGATTTGTTGGCTATCAAAACATAGCACGGTAGCTTCAACACATATCCACATTGATTTAGTACCTGTTCAAAAATATTGACCCTACAAAGTTAGATGACAACTAAATCGTCTCATCACATTGGTATATACCTGTACATTCTTCACTACAATCACATGTGACCTGCTCTTCACAAATATGAGAACTAGCGCAGTTCGACTGCGCGCAGTCGATGGGTATGCCTCCGCAGTCCGCACTCCCATCCAATTGATGTAATTTGAAAAGATTCAAGTTAACATGGTAGCAAGACCAATGAGATGAATAAGCCCATGTGACCTTTGACCAAGTTACAGTAAAATCCAATAAGCAGTTCTTAAATTATCGCGACAATGAGCTCAATTCGGACATGAGGCCTTGTGACCTTTGACCTCTGACCTTTCAACTCAAAAATTGAATCAGTACATTGGTGCCTTATATTAGATACTTCTCCCAAGTTACATCAAAATCGGACCAGTCATACTCCGGTTATCACAGTAATGAGCCCAAATCAGACATATTTTAGGCCCGGTGATCTTTGACCTTTGAGCTCCAAAATCTAGTCAGTTCATTGGTGCCTCATAAAACATACTTAACCCAAGTTACATGAAAATCTAACGCGCCGTTCTCAAGTTATCGAGGTAACGAGCCCAAATCAGACATATTTTAGGCCAGGTGACCTTTGACCTTTGAGCTCCAAATTCTAATTAGTTCATTGGTGCCTCATAGTACATACTTGGTCCTAGTTACATCAAAATCCGATTAGCGGTTCTTAAGTTATCGCGGTAACGAGAACCGGTAACGGACGGACGGACAACCCGAAAACATGATGCCTCCGGCAACTTCGTTGCGAAGACATAAAAACCCAGAATAACTAACTACTTACTTACTAACTAACTAACTAACTAACTAACTTGCTAAATACTACCTACTAGCTAACAAACTAAATAGATAAATGAGTAAATTGGGTAAATAATTACAGAAAAATAATCAAAATAATAAATAAATAAATAGATAGACAGAAAATTGATAAAACAGATAAATAGAAGTAGATAAATGTATGTACTAAGCTCATGAATTTTCATTCAGTGCAGCATAGCTGTTTGTGCATCTTGGATCTAGATCATTATCTTTTTCTGGCTTCTTTTGCGATAGATGATGCCAGACGGAGCCGGAGATACGCAAACTGAAGCATTGCGTTCGTTACGCTTATCATTATGAGCCGTCTGGGCATGCGAAATTAAGCGATGATGCAGGAGCGGAGTGTTTGCATGTGCAGGCAGCCGCGCTGTCCACATATCGGTAATATGGTTTTAACAGTCGGACATAAACTGGGATTGGAAAGCCGAGGACGCAGGCATTACGACGTCTGGGTTTGAAGACGGGTCTGCGTTGAGGGAGGTGTGCAGACGTTTTCGACGGGAGGGGGCTGTTGTGAGCAAAATTACGCTGACTGTCCACACTCCTTGCTGGAAATAATAAAATGAGTAATTTATAAATAGATAGAATATTAAATGGCATCAAATTTAAACCACTAGAGAAGTTCGACTGTGTGGAGTCAATGGGGATGCTCCGCCACTAAGTAGCAGCTACAACTAACTATAAAACAGTTAGCACTCCTAAATGAAGTTATGGGTTTGGCACAAGTTACATTGACCTTTGACCCTAGATGCGCCTGATTTGAAAGTGACTCTAGCCAAAAATTTGTCTTTTCGGTTTTGAAAGTTTAAAGCCGATAAATTACATCAACAGTGAGCATCAAACTGCAGGTTATGAGGCGAAATGATATGTTGGGCAAAATTTCTTAGACGCTTTGACGGCCTTGAGCCTCACCTTTGCGGCCCTGTCCTACTACCTAAGAATTGTTTTTCTTTTGGTTTTGAACTAACATCAATGACATAGCGAGTGGCCTCCTGAATGAAGTATAGGCAGAATAGGGATTTTTGGCACAATGGTCATTGCACTTTAACACTTGAACTACACGTTCTCGCCCCTGGTCAATCTACAGAATATTGTCTTTGGTTCTTGAAGTTACATCAAATTAATCAACAGTGAGGGCAATCTAATGAAGTTATAGGCAGAAAAATGGACATTTTGGGAAAAGTTCTTGACCTTGTGACCTGTGCCTCACTTGACCCCTGTCATCTACCTACGAAAAATTTTTCTTTGGGTTTGAACGCTAAACAATGGAAATGACATCACAGTGAGCAGTCTACTGAAGTTATAGGCAAAATGGCCATTATTTGCACAAAGGTCATGTGCTTTGGAACCTGTGACACTGAGACCTTTGACGCTGTGAATCTTCCCAAATTGTCTTTGACTGGATTTGTCCGAAAATCTACCAATTCTGCTTGCTAGTGGATCATCTTGTACAAGTATCATTAAGAATTCTCGCAGCAGTGATAGGACTTCACGTAATCTGTCACAAGAAGTGTTGGACGCAGACGAGATGGACTGCCGGACGCCACGACGAGGAGGGGATACGGGCAGGACAAGCCGAAACATAATGCTCTGGCTCGCCTTACGGGGCGGAGGCATATACATAGAATAAATACTGAACATGACAATACATATGAAACTGAACCACATTGAATGATTGAATGCGAGTTGAGGGTTGCCGGTGGGCATCTTCCACTTTCTATCCGACAGCTAATCTGATCGTAGCAGTTCATTGTAATCTTATTCATCTGCAATGACATAATGTATTATGTAACTCGTGACCGTTTGACCTTAAATTCAACAGATTTATTTCTCACAAAGCAATAAACATCTTTGGTTATGGTAAACAGCAGTAATGCCTAGGGCGGGTGTTTCTTTGTGGCATTGGCAATTCAACTAAATGGACTTCCTCAGGATACATTTTAATGAAATGCAGACTATTTATAATTCTGTTTGATATTGATTCCATAAATTATGCAGTAAATATTTCCGCTATTTACCGAAAAATGACCTTCACCAATCAATAACACCGAGGACATGATATGACTATATTATGCTGGATTATGGAATGAATATAAGTTCACTAAGTTCCTGACTTTGAACTTTAAAGCTTGCTCTTTGGAGAAATGTTTGCTGCCATAATAACTGCCTGCAAGCAAACTACTCGAGCCAGCCCTGGCTTTAGCTATTACTGAAATATGTATTTATATTTAAGTTAATTGACCGTTTGACCTTGAAATGGCAGATTTATCCTAAAATCTTAATCAACTGTTATCTACAGCTATGATGCATGCTGGTGAGTTGATGAAAATCCTAGCATGTTCTCGCGATATCATGATAACAAGAAGAGGGTTACGACAGATGAACAAGATGGGCAGACTAGCAGATGGGAGACATAATGAAATGAGATGAAATAATAAAGCAACGAAAGCGTTATTCGCCTGCATATCGAGTCATGATTTGATGGCAGGATAGCAAAACTATGCTATAGACTTCTGAGGCTGTCAGCGAGTTTAGGGGGTGATTGTGGTCTCATGACAAGTTTAATATGCAATAATGGTATAGCCTATACTTTATCCCTAGGATAGATAACATAGAATGCTGTAAGACTATGGCTATAATTATTCCCATGCAAGTAAGAGAATATGAATGTTAGTGATAAGATGCACAGTGCAGTGCTGGAATGTTCATTGACGATTGAGCCTTGATCAATTCAACTGTCACATTCAGAGATTGACTGCACGTTCAAGAGATGGACTCTGGTATGAATTTGGTTGATCCGCGCGTCAAAGCAATAGAAAGTTATTAGGTGTACAACATAGCAGCGTGGAGTCCATGGAAAGTCATTGAACTTTGACCTTAAGTCATTCAACTCACATTCGACTGTGGACTGCACTTTAAGAAGATGGACGTCTTGTATGATTTGGCATCTGACCGGTCGAACGTTATAGAAAGTTATGTGGTGTACAGACAGTAGCAGCAGTGCAGTCATGGAGAAGTTTATTGACGACTTTGACTTGTGATCTTATCAAATTCGAGCTTCATATTCGAACTGAGCGCTGCCCTTCAGAAGAGATGGACCTCTGGTATGAATTGATAGATGTCCACCTCGAAGCTGATAGAATACGTAATTGTGTGTACACACGGCACAGTGCAGTCTCGGGGAAAGTGTCATTGACTTTGACCTTAACAAATTCAATCATTCGAACGTTGAACCTGCTTCAAGAGATGACCTCCTTGTATGAATTTGGGCAATCCTATTCGATAGAGGTTAGGAGAAGTTATTGAGTGATGTAACAACAGTAGCGACAGGGCCAGTCATGAAGTTATTGACCTTTTGGACGCTGTATTCCATTAGAACTACCATAAGTCGAACTTGACTTGCGCTTCAAAGCGATGGACGGTCTGGGTATGGAGTTGTGGTGATCCCACATAATAGGGAAGCTATATGAAAGATATTGTGCTGTACAACACTAATTGTGACGCCACCGACTACGCGACGCTTAATGCGACGCTACGCCGAATAGTGATACGGTATGTCTCGGTGCTACAAGCGGACGTCTCGGATGTTCATGTGAGCGGATTGAGCCTTAGTTGCAGAATTCGAACTCATATTCGAGTTGATCTGCGCTTCAAGAGATGGAGCTTCTGTATGAATTCGGTGATCGCGCACGGATCGAGGCTATGAGTTATTGTGTGTAACAAGGACAGTGCAGTCATGGAAGTTCATTGAGTTTGACTTTAAAATCAAATCAACTCAGCTTCGAACTTGACTGCCTTCAAGAGTGGACTCTTGTTGATTTGGCAATCGCTGACCTCGAAGGTATAGAAAGTTATTGTGTGTACAAATAGGCACAGGGCCAGTCATTGGAAAGTATTGACTTTGACCTTATTCAATTGACTTCATTATTCAAACTTGACTGTGCTTCAGAGATGGAGCTCTGGTATGAATTTGGTGATCCACGTCGAAGTATAGAAATGGTATTGTGTGGTACAACACAATTGTTACGACGCCGAGCGTACAGCTACACGACGCGGTACGCCGGTGAATAGTGGATACTTATGTCTCGCTCCGTACCAGGGAGCAAAATGAAAATATAAATATTGAATACAAGTTTCTGTGATTTCCTATTGACGGCAAGGTAATTTGGCTGACAGCTCCAAGCGATATCTGATACATTATGGCGACAATGGAAAGGGTGTCCCTTATTTTCAGATTTGGCAACACAATATTTTATCAAATTTGCCTGCATTCTTCAGTTTTTTAGGGTTTGAAGAAGCAAAAACTGATCTGAAAAACTTCGATAAAATACAGAGGAAAAATTCAAAGAAGACACAGGGTCTCAAGTGTGGTTGGTTATTTCTGTGTACTGATGAAAACTTTTTTGTGGTGGTGGGGGGGGGGTTTATCCTTATCACACCGCAATAGTTAATGCAGTGGATCAGGAATCCTGAATTGATAATACCCGTAAAAGTGCATGCTTACATTAGCTATCACACCGATATAGATGGTCTCGGAGACAAGACGTGGAGTCTGATAGCAAAAACTGTCTCGAGATGGGTTTGATATCACTCACTGTACCTGGGTATAAATCTAGGCTAGACCGTGTAAGTCAATTTTGGTCAAGTTTTCAGTTTTTAGTGTTTTGTGTGTTTACCTTGTCATGCTTTTTTATGTGGCCGAAAAAAGAATAAGTTGTTCTTTAGCAATTGAGCTTTAGAGAGTAGCTTTTGCAAATTTTTGGAGTGGGGGTGATTATAGTAGATGTACACAGGTCTTAGAATGAAAATAGTTTACTTGGAAAGGCAATAAGTGTCTCTTTTTTTGCAAAATTATATCTTTAGATAAGTATGTTGAATATATGAGAAGAAGCGATTTGGATGTGCTTTGTTTCTCAAGCTGGGAGATAGTAAGGAAAGAGGGACGCGAGGAGTCAAAACAAAAGTTTTGAGAGTATAGTCGCAAACATGGACTGAATGGAGAGAGAGTTCTCATACTGGCATGGCAGGAAAGTGGCAATGTACTAAATATGGCGAGGATGAGGAGGAGGATGTCCACGAAAAGAAGAATAATACAACTCATGTGTCTAGTTTAGAATGAGGTAAATTGAATCTTTAACACGATTTTTCTCGTTAATGCGCAGATGACGGTGACCCACTACCCCCTCGCAGTCGCCTGGTCTTACTGACATGACGGACTTGTTTCTTGAGGAACGATGCAGTGGATGGATTATCTCTCTCAAGA
>JZLH01S0611611.1:25864-48179 GCA_001188425.1 Eucidaris tribuloides
TGACCACGTGAAATCTTCCAAAATATCTTTAGACGGATGGCCCAAAATCTAAACCAATTCATCCTTGTCCTACGTGGTCATCCGTTGCGTCCCAGTAGTCATTTTAAAATTCCTCCAGAAAGTACTTCCGTAATCTTGTTCACAGAAAGTAGTGTGGACGAGCACGGACGCTATGGATCCACGGGACCGACGACGTAGCGGCACGGCACACCCGAAACACCTAATGCCTCTGGCGTCCTACGGCCGGGCGAAGCCATAAAAATAATAAATAATGAATGAAATAATATGAAATAAGCAATTTGATTGCAGTGCAGTGATATGTATGCCTCTGCCATCCTTCCCACTTTCTACCCCGACAAGTAATGCTGACGTGCATTCATTAAATCTTATTCATTCAATGGACATAATGTACCTCATGAAACTCCACCACCCGTGACTTTGACCTTAAATATCAACAAATGATATTTTCTCACAAGCAAACACACTCTCTTTGTTATCGTATAAACACAGTAAATGCCTAGCAGGCGGTCTTTTCTGTGCCATGCAATTCAACTTAATGGATCCAAACTCAGGATACTTTTTAAATGAAATGCCACAATTTACTAACTCATGTTTTGAACTATTGACTTCCTATAATTATTTGCTAGAAATATTTCCTATTTACCACAAACTTCTCACACAAATCAAATCACCACCAGACACTGATAAATATTATGCCTGGATTATGGCAAAAATATAAAGTTCACTAATCCTGACCTTGACTTTACTTGGCTCACTTCTGGCAGAAATGTTCTGCTGCCCATAACTACCATCCGCCACGCCACAAACAACCACTCGACCCCTCTGGCTTTAGCATCTCTGAAATATGTCAATTTTATTTAAGTTAATTGACCTTGGACAGCTTGAACTGGGCAGATTTCAATCCAATCTAATCCGTTTACGTACACCTCGATGATGCCTGTCAAGTATGATGAAATCACCAGCATGTTCTCAGATATCATGATAACAAGAACAGGGTGTACAGACAGTGGCCCCGGAGGAGACACAACACATCTAGGAGAACACGGCCTTGAAACAAATGACAGACATACAGACTGGGAGACATAATGAATGAAGCGGAAATAGTGATACCTATGTCTCGCTCCGCTACGCAGGCGAGACAAAAATGAAAATAAATAAATATTGAATACAAGTTCTGTGATTTCCCTATTGACCAAAGGCTAATTTTGCTGACAAGCTCCCAAAGCAGATATCTGATACATGTAGGCACAAATGGAAAGGGTGTCCCCTTATTTTCAGATTTGGCAACAAACAATATTTTATCAAATTTGCACTGCATTCTTCAGTTTTTTTAAGGGGTTTGAAGAAAGCAAAAACTGACTGAAAAAAACTTCCATAAAAATACAGAGGAAATTCAAAGGACAGAAAAAGGGGTTCTCAATGTTGGTTGGTTATTTCTGGGTGTACTGATCAAACTTTTTGTGGTGGTGGGGGGGGGGGTTAGTCCCTTATCACACCCCAATAGTTATGCAGTCGAATCCAGGAATCCTGACATTGATAATACACCTAAAAGTGATGCTTCCACTTGTATAGCATTAGATGGTCTCGAGACCAAGACCGAGAGTCTGATAGCAAGAAAAACTGGTCTCGAGACTGCTTTTGATATCACCACTGTACCCTGGGTATAATCTGGCAGAACCGTGTAAGTCAATTTTGGTCAATTTTCAGGTTTTTAGTGTTTTGTGTGTTTACCTTGTCATGCTTTTTTATGTGGCCAAAAAAGAATCAAGTTGTGATTTCAGAAATTGAGCTTTAGAGAGTACTTTTTGCAAAAATTCTTTGGAGTGGGGGTGATTATAGTAGATCTACACAGGTCTTTAGAACTGAAAAATATTTGAACTTGGAAAGGCAAAAGTGTCATTTTTTTTGCCAAATTAATTCTTTAGATCAAGTATGTTGACTATATGAGAAAAGGCGATTTGGAGTGCTTGTTTCTCACTGGGAAGATAGTAGGAAAGAGGGACCGAGGACGTCAAAGAACAACGTTTTTGCAGAGTTATCGCAACATGGACTGGAATGGAGAAGATTGAGCTTCTCATACTGGCAATGGACAGGAAAGCCTGGCAATGTCACTAAATATGGCGAGGATGAGGAGGAGGATGTCCACGAAAAGAAGAATAATACAACTCATGGTGTCCTAGTTTAGAATGAGGTAACATTGAATCTTTTAACACCGATTTCTCGTGTAATGCCGCCAGATGACGGTCGACCCCACTACCCCCTCTCAGTCGCTGGTCTTCTAGACATGACCAGACTTGTTTCTTGGAGGAACGATGCAGTGATGAATTCTCTCTAATGTGTCAATTCGAATTTGCTTTTCTCGTAACATTTCCAAGATAACACACGACAAATATTAGATGGTAGTCGGTTCAAACTGGTAAAAGCAAATTCTAGAAGTAATCCTCAAAGATGGAGGTAAAACTGATTTCTATAGAGTCTACAATCCTTACAGTATCAACTGTAAATCTTTGCGGATTAATAATTCATTGTATGTGACCTGTTACCATGATACCCTGATGAAGTAACACATCTTACGAAACATAAACATAGACAGAACTAGAGCAGTTCGACTGCGCACATTCAATGGGTATGCCTCTGCAGTCCGCACTCCTAGTCCCACCCAATTTGATTTCAATTGAAAAGCCTCAGGTTACCATGGTACCGAGACCAAATCAGATATGTATAAGCTCTTGTGACCTTTGATCTTTCACCTCCGAAATCTAATTAGTTCATCAGTGCCTCATTATCCTCATAGGACATACATGCCTCAAGTTACATTGAAATCAGCTGTTCTTAAGTTACCATGACAATGAGCCCAATTCAGACAACTATGAGGCCTGAAGACCTTTGACCTTTGCCCTTTCAACTCTGTAAACTAACTAATTCATAGGGGCCTCATACTATATACTTGACATAAATTACATTAAAATGCAATATGTCATTCTTGAGTTATCGTGGTAACAAGCCCAAATCAGACATGGATGAGGATCCGTGATCTTTGACCTCTGACATTTCAACTCCCAAATCTAATCAGTTCATCCGTGTTTTATAAGACACACTTCACCCACGTTGCATCTTAATCGGATTAGCCGTTCTTAAGTTATCGCAGTAACAAGACCAAATTAGACACATAGAGGAACTTGTAACTGTTCACCTTTAACTTTTTAACTGCGAAATCTAATCAGTTCATTGGTACCTTATAATAGCTACTTCACCCAAGTTATATCAAAATCTGATCAGCTATTCTTAAGTTATCATGATACGAGAACCAGTAACGGACAGACAGACAGGACGGACACACGCACGAGCGGACGGACGGACAACGTAACAAATAATAACTGCCCCAGCAACTTTTTGATTTTTAAAACACTTCACTTTCATACATTATATCATGATTACGATATTTGTCACATGCCCTCCCCCCCTCCCCCCAAGTCACAGTTTTATAACTGAATAATATTTCTCAGGTGCCCTAGTTTTTTAGACATAAAATGTCATGATGAAACATTGGGAAAAAACAAAACTCCATTTACTGTATGTATTTTGAACAAAAAAAATGAACAGCTTATTGAATACAGGTAAAACAAAAATAGGGTATGCATATAAATTATACAGACACGCAGACAGACTGACATACATATTTAATCAAACAAGTGACTCAGCAAAAATACAGTCGTGTTAAGCAAGAGCGAACAAACGAACCAATTTACACAACATAATAGCCTTGTATCTAGTGTCGTACATGAAGCGTGCGCGCGAATGTTTGCTGCCCTACCCCCTGAAAGTCAAATGAAATTAATAATCATAATGTAAACATCCAATATTACCTTCCACAGTTTCATTCTGTACATTTTGTTCGTGGTGATGAACACCTGTTTTCGGACTGTATGTATGCTGATCGTGACATTGGAATATTTCACAAATGTGCACGTGAGTAAAAAAAGAAGAAAAAAAAAGAGATGAATTTACATTTGTAAAGATTCATGCAGTTGTCTAAACAGAAATGATACCTCGGTAGCTGCGTGTGCTGATGTCCGACTTTGAGGCAGACGGGGCTGGTATTTATATGAATGATTTTACGAGAACAAACAGTAATCAACGACAAAAGTGCATAGGCTTCTTGTGTAAACTCTGCAGTGTTTGCTTACATAAGTCATAGTACTATAATTTGTTGCTATTCTTTTTTATATTTTCTGGGTTTTTATTCTTTTTGATTGTTTGTTTATCATATAATTCCACAATACCATACATATTTGAACTTGCACTTCTGGGGTTGAATACATGAATCATTACTCTATAATGTCAACACAATCAATATGGCTATATTGATTGCTTGTCAGATCAATATAAATGGTATTCAAGTTCTGAAACCCTGACAAATAATGATAAATTAGTTGTGGTGTTTGAAGTAAGTGAAACTGGATATGTCATTGCAGTTAAAAAAGAAATATTGAATAAGGTTAAACATATCAAACAAGTAAAACTGGATATATCACCACAGTTAAAAAGAAATATTGAAGAAGATTAAACATATCAAACAAGTAGCAAAAAAACGTAAATACAACTGACATAATTCGATATGAACAAATTCTTGATGACACATCATGCTATATTTGGAATTGGAATTGTACCATTGGTATTGTTCACCACAGTTCCACAGAATATTGGCTATATTCATTTATTTAGTTTTTTCTAAACACCTGTTAGAAATTACATTCAGACCAACAACCCAGCCATGTCACGCAGATTAAGACACGTAATCTTTAGATTCCAGTCGACAGTCAAGCTAGCACGCTATCTTATTTCCCAGTTTGGAAAGACTTTTGTAGCTACAACCCCCACCCCCCCCCTCCAAAAAAAAACAGATATGAGAAGGAATCCCACGGATATTGCTCATGAAAATTGGGGAATCACACGCTTTTGCACGATCACTTACACGTGATTGTTGCGAAGATGGGACTAACCCTCTTCTCTCGTGCCGCAACCCAGTTCCACAACCCATTATATCGTATCATCGCGGCGAAAAAAACATCCACGACACTTCCCCCCGAAAAAACAAAGCGGGTAATACGGTCGTCTTATCCCGGGCATTACGTGACGCGATTCGATGTGACACCAACAAGCTGTCTAGCCAATGAAAAGTTTCCAGCAATGTCGGAAGTGGAATGTTTCCTGTCGTTTGAGTCGGGGCCCGTCAAGTCGCTGTCAGCAGTCAGAGCTCATCACTGGAATTGGCAACATGTGGTCCCGTTACTTTTTGGGGGCAATGGATATCAACGACTAACCCCTCGGGGCGGGGGGAGGGGGACCATAAAATCTCAAATCAAGTAGGAAATATACTGCATTCCATCCTGTGAGTAAATTTCTTTAACGTTAGTGATAAAATAATAATTTGGTCTGCTAGGAATTGCCCATGTTTATTAAGTTCACTTGACCTTTTACACCAAAATTTGGTACTTTTGCTAGATGGTGGACTTGTTACGAGAACCATATACCTAGCAAGGCTGATACAACTTATCTGAATTACCAGAATATACCTACTTTATGGCGTACAGATAATTACTTCGGTACTTAACTAAGGTTTAATTAGTTGAAGTTGACCCTAAAATACACTGAAATAAGCTTCTTCTACAATCAGAATTACAACATTTTGAATTACCAGTTTGTATGAAATTTCAATTTACTCGTAGCAATACAGTGACGATGGGAAAATGTAAAGGACAATTGTTAGAAAAAGCCCAGCATCTACATCCGTTTGACGTTTACAAAACATGGGCAGTGGAAAACTATCCCATATTCAAATTCTACGTAATCTTAAGCATTTGTTTGAGGGGAATCTAACCTGTAGGAAGCTTCTAAAAAAAAAAAAACTTTCCAAACAGTGAACTGTAACATGATGTTTTGAATGCTCTCTTTGTTTACTATTTTATTAATGTTTTTCAGTGTTTTAACTGATTTACATTCATGACATAAATGGTACCCAGGGGTATCAAATACAAATCTGCCATTCTGTTGAATTATTATTGCATTTTTTTTTTAGTACTGTGCCCTGGGTTGTGAAAGTTATGTTTGAAGTGTGCTTCTCAATGTTCTTGTGCAAAATGATTTCTACAATATTATACAGCACTAAAAGGTGTGAAATAATAACCCCAACTTCATTTTCACCCCACTTTTTGTAAGTTTACGTCTTTCTGTTGTGCACTTACGTAGCCTCTGCTCAATAACCACTGATCTCAGTGATCATAACTGAAGAAAATAAATTTTTGGACAAAAGAGGGTGCTAAACAATGCAGTACACCAGGGTACACCGATACCCCAGGATAGCATGTGGTGTATCATTTGAGGCTAAGAAAATGGCTCTCATGATATGAAAATTCAGTTCATCAGAAAAAACAGTGGTACACATGCTACAATTGGGAATTTGTGTTTAAACATCATTATTCTTTGCAGTCCTGTGGTCTGAAATTACAGACATGTTCTGAAACTAAAACAATATGAAACTAGAAAAATGCAGACTACTTTATGGACCCAATATGACATACAGATGACTTTGCATAACTCGACGTCGCACAAGTCGAATCATTGCCTATGTCGAATATTTTTGACAGTCCCAATTTGTTCTGTGCTTTTTCAATAGGAAGTTTTTTTTCTAAGTCGACTTTTTAAATCCAATATCGCCTATCTCGAACATATTTTCGAGTCCCAAAGGGAGCAAACGTGTAAAATCATTCGCATAAAGTCAAGTGGCCACATCTGTCATTCTTGAAGGTCTTAATGGGTTGACCTTTTGATCTCTGCCTGTCAGCATGACCATAAAGGTATCATAAATTTCCCATTCCCTCTCTGCCTTTCTCATTTATTTACAGCATCCATTTCCCTATACATGTTTCTTCATCTCTAACATAGAATTGTATACAAAACTGTCAACTCGAAATTCGTCTAAGTCAATGTGATTTGTGTGGTCCCCAGTGATTCGACTTAGGCGAAGTTTACTGTATTTTGGATTATTTTGACTTGAAAAAAGCTAGGTGCAATTTGACTGCTGTGCAGTCAATAATATGTCTTTGCCCTCCCTCCTCACCAATTCTCCACCCAGCAAATAATGGAAAGCTCGACCAACCATTCAAATACATGCAACCACTTACAAATCAATTGACCTTTGACCTGTGACCTTTACTTATTGCAGTAATAGTGTGATACCTATTAATATGCTTCAAATAAAACCACACCACTATTGAACTCTAGTAGCAAACAATATGTCTTAAAAAAGAAATCAAGGCAAAGTACGTTGACCTTTGACCCCTGATTTTAAACTTGATGGGACACACAACCACTGAGTTTTATACCCAAGCATCATTACCATTGAACACTCTGTGATATAGATATCCCAGAAAATCCCAAATAATTCAAAGTTCAATGACCTTTGATACCTGACTTTACACTTGATCATGTAACAGAAAAGTCCCATTAACACTAACTTTCCTATCCACACAGCATTACCATTGAATACTCCGTGATATCCTGAAAAATCCCAAATAGTTCAAAGTTCAGTGACCTTTGACCTTTAACCTCAATATTTTTGCAAAAAATATTCCTTTGCCCATTACTAATCTCCATAACACACCACAATACCACTGGACACCCCTGGCTGCATTTAACCCACAAATATGTCAATTTAAGCAAAGTTAATTGATCTTTGACCCTTAACCCCTGGCAAGTTCATCAGTTAATCTAGACCTCATGGTGAATGGAAGTAAGATAAAAATCCACACAGGGGTTCTCCACACCTCACAAAACAAGATCAGGGTGTGTGGATGGAAGGAAAGGTGGACGACCTGAAAACATGAGGAAGGTAATGTGCCTATTGTTTGGATATGTTAAGGGACCTTTCCCTCTAGGAAATGTTAATAAAAGATGATTTAGCCACAAGCACCCTCCACTCAAGGCTATTTAAGTATGTACCAAGCTTAAGAGCAGTGGGCGGAATCCATCATCAAATGAAATCTCAGATGTAGTGAAAATAAGTGCTGAAAACTTCAAACAGAATTGCATGCAATGTACTGTCAAATTCATTGAGAGATGCGTTTGAGAGATGAATTTGAATTTTACTCAGTTGTTAATCTGGTCTTACTGCCAGACCGGATCCGTGTATCATCATCTAGTGAAAATTAAATACAGTGGTCTCCGGCTTAATCGGGTAAACATTCTTAAATGGGGTACTCCTGTTAAATGGGTAAACTTTGGCAAAACATTTACGTTGCTTATTGAAATTTACTCCATTTCATAGGGTACTCCTGTTAAAATGGGTTTAAAAAATGACTTGGAAATGCCTATCTAATTAAGTGGAGACCATTGTATCTGCTAATCAAAGCTTGCAAAATCAAAAAACTCACACCAGTGCCATTGGATGATTGTCAAACGATCTTTTGCTATGGTTGGACTTGACTAAATTCAAAATTAGTAGGTGAAAGCTACATGCAGTGTCTGAAACCTAGACTCCTGCTGCAAAATACAACTTGAACTATGGCCCAATTTAAAATGCTTTATTTATATTTCAAAAAACTTAACAAAGTATGAATCCCAAATTTTGATCCCTGTATTTTCATCTTATTATCTTTAGCTGGATAAAATCTGAGCAAAACGGTTTGCTGTGCAAATCAAAAACACAGCCTTCAAGACTGTGGACCCTTATTTTAAATATTAATTTGAAACGGTTAGTATATATGTGACCTGTCACCACAAATCGATCAATAAGTCGCAACGGAAGTTTTCGTGTACATGCAGTAAACAGTCGAGTTGGGTTGCCAAATCTAATTCTGGAATTCTGATATTTTCTAAAAGTACATACACTCATCTTTTATCTGTCCAAATTTGAGGACCAGAAGTGATTTAAAAGTATGATTTATCTTGAATTAAACTTTGAGCATGTTTTAACGGGAGCTTGAGAATTTGACCGAATTTGATCTTCACATCGCGAGATTAACCATGATGTAACCCTAAATATAATTGCTTGTTATCCAACATTTTTTTCAAGTCCCCCTGTAATAATTCTGGTATCACCACAAAGCTATGTTTATGAAATATTCAATGACGGTGACTTAAAAAAACCCAAAAGGATTGTCCAATCCACAGTTCTCTTTTGAAAAGTGACTAGTTTTACCGAGCTTTCTACCTAACCGTTCTCAAAAGCCTACAGTTTCGCATAAATGATCACTATCTTTACAGCCGTTTTTCTCCGCTTTCCTGATAATGGCTTCAGTGATAGTTCAAACTTGTCAGCAGGGTTTTATATGGGTTTGTTTCGTCTATCCTAGACAAATTATAGATCCTTTTAAACCTTAGAGTCTCTACTTTAAGACTGGGTGGAAAACTCAATTTCTTATTTTTCCGACTTATGGTGCATTTTGTGGTGACATGTCACATATAATGCTCACAGTATGCATGTAACATAGACCGGTGCAATAATTCTTGTATTCAAATTGGCAATTGACAAATACATATTGCGTTTAATATACACACTATTAAAAGTTTAAAAAAAAAAAAAATTATGAAGAAAAAAAAAGTAATGCCATAATTTTGTTGAAAAATCATAAAAACTACGGTAAAAACGGAATGGTTGGCAGCTCTGCAGGTGTGCTAATGTTAGGACGAACCTGCATTCATTTTTATACAGAGATAGATCAATCGCTTCATTCATAGCCCAGACAAGTTGAAAGTGAAGATAATTTTGTCACATCTGCCATTGTGCAAAGTTGGTACAGATGTCCTTTGTTCTGCACAAGTTCAGATTGTAATTACGAACTGGGGGTTGGCAAGAAGGTTCAAGTAACCTCCTCCTAAACTTTGTACATATAGGGCTTCCAAAAGTATTTTGACCTCTGTGTTGATATTTTGCACATGGCACTCGAATTATGAAATGGCAGAAAACACAACAATGTAACCTAATCTTAGAAAAAGCAACATTAATCTGCAATAATTGGTCCTTCTTTCAGCACCAATATGAATGAAAACAAACTGAGGGCAAAGGCTGAAATAACCGGTTACTACATTAACCAAGTCTCGCTGACTCATCAAGCGAGTCACAGCCCTCAATCTGCACTCACCTTCGATTTGCGATCACCGTGAGAGAGAGTCCGTCATGCAAGAGCAGCCTGTCGGAATTGTTGGGTCATAGGTCAACTGCTGAATGATATGGTTCTTGTCGAGCCACGCATGGTGCATTCCTTCCTTGTTGCAACGCTTGCTCCACGACGTGTACTCTTGCTTGGCGACATCGTACTCCACGATCTGAAAGGCGTCAAAATACGATTGACACACCCAAATTATTGTGTTACACGCATATTGCAACAAATGCATTTCACTGATAAAATGTCCAAAATCCCTACCCCCCCCCCCCCCCCACAGGAAAAAAGTACAACAGGTCTTGTCTTAACCCGTTGGAGACTAAAAATTGTATCTAGCAAGGCTGGGGTGCTATGGAGAATGTGTGTTATATTGAAATCAAATTGTCTCCAGTGGGTTAATAACTTAACATTATGCTTGCACTTACAAAGTGCATCTGCATTCATCACTAACAGTGACCTACTAAAACTTGATACACATCAATATCTAGGCCATCTTTCTATAGTACTTTGCAAATGCCAAAATAAAAAAAAAAACCTTGACTTTAGGTCAAAATCTTAAGTACATTTAAATGTGTCACATGGATGACAGTTATGGTATTTCCCTAGCTTGATGTAGTATTGACATGCATTCGCATGCTTGAGCAACGTTGAACCAAAACAAAATTTGTCTGCGACATTACAACAGAGGTATAGTATAGTTAGTTCCCCCTCCCCCAAAAATTTCTGTCCTTCTTAGAAACCTGAGAATGATTCCCCAAATAAGGTCCTATTATCTATTTAGGGCAAATAAATGGAAAGCCCACTTATTTTTGTAGGTCTTGTAAAACATTTACGTAGTCTCACTAGTAAACTGGTTTTGAATACACTTATGTAACAGAAGAGTTTTTGGGGCTCATTCCAAGTTTGATCATTAGGAATACAGCACAATGCACCACACTGCTTTCAATATTGTACTTTTACTTTAAAGAGCAGTGACATGATTTTGAGAAATAAAGAATGCCTCTAAAACCAAACTGGTTGAAAGATATACCAGTGGATACACCAGCTTGAAGGATTTATCTTGAAGTTGTTAATACTCAAGCCTAATTAAGCATGAACATACTAGCATGTTGTTTCTCTCAAGCCCCAACAGCAATAGATCCCACAGAAAACTACACAACAGATTTTCTTGTCACAAGGCATACTGAAGGAAGTTACTTTAAAATGAGTCAACTTTTGACTACAAAATTTTCACAGTAGAATCCTTGCATAGCTTACTTGATTCTAGGATAGTTTCACCCCAAGTTGAGGACTACCCCCAATCATGTCATTTACCTTTAATCAAGGGGCTGTAAATAAAAGGAGTGAAAACTTTTGTAATTTATGCAAACATACACAAGAGTTCTAAAGCTTCACAATGGATGCATAACATTCCACTTGGCTTTGAAGTTCCATGCACGGGTAAATTCAGACCACAGGCCCCAATTTCGTATTGATCAAATTATAGGCCAAACTCCATGGTTTGCTAGCTTTTCATAAAGATCGCTACTGTTGGGAGTGGTGCATGGAATAATTGTTCAAATTTAGTATTCTAATCTTCCTTTAATTAATTTTGAACTCCTCAGAGCTCATTTCCAGAGATCCCACAGGGAGCATTTCAAATTTCCTGAAATCCCTGTGCAAGACAACAGGGCGACCGAGGGGAGAAGGGTGTAGGGTGTCCTCCCACAGTGTGGAGTAGAGCTGTATCATCCCAGTTATTTCCAAAACCGGTCAACCTATCATGAAAACCGATCGGTTTAAGTTACTCTAAAAACAATATTTGAACTTCCTCCTCTGAAAAACAATATTCTTATTCCCTGAAATAACTATGCCAACATGCTAGCGTTCAAGGTAAAATGAAATTTTTGCTTCACTACCTTTGCTTACTGGTCAAATATTTGGATAACAATGGAATTATTTAAATTTTGTCATCATATCAGCACCTTTTTCCAAATACTTACATAAAAGTGATCATGTTTCTGCAGCAAAATGACATAAAATAGTTAACTGAAACTTACAAATTCAAACCGGTTTTGGATTTTCACAGTTGGTTAACCTTTTTGATACAGCACCCGTGTGGAGCTCTTTCATTTTTCAATATGAAATTGTGGGTTCTGGTACAGACCCAAGAGGGTATTTTCACCAACTTCTACAGGCATTATTCCATTGTTTAACTGAGTATTGGGTACTTTAGTCATATTGTTATCAGCTATACACATGCTTCTAGAATAAGCTAATTGCACTCGGACAAAGCCCCAAATTTTGTTACAAAGCCTTCACAATCAACAGGATCGCAAAAAATAACAAAACCCTAAAGGCCGCAGTACACTGCACGACGCCATGGTCAGCAACAAAGGAAGATTTCATCTTGTTTATCACATCACAAGCTTTATCTTGTGATGTATAGCGATTCGCGATGCAACAAAATGGTTTTTGGCAAAGACTAAACATATTCAGTCTTCCATGACGGACTGTCAGGGACAAGACCATCTCATTGTGAACCCTTGCGTCATGCGGTGTATAGCCGCCTTAAAGTTTACACTAAAGAACTTTTCCAAAAATTTCCATCTTTTTGGAAAAATCCAGAAATCTGGAAATGTGGCATCTCTGGAAATCCTACTTACATTCCTGTCTGTAAAGGCCATGGCCAGTTGGGTACTCATCTCAGGATTGAAGGCCAGACTACAGGGGCGGGTCCTACCAGAAGGCAAGACAACTCTCTTGGGCTGATAGAAGAAAAAGAATGAAATTAGGAAATAAATAAATGGGTAGTCCATTGTTAAGGAGAAATTTGGTAATGATTGTATTAGGGAGATTTTTGGAAATGATGCTATAAGGGATTTGTTTGGAAATGATTGTATTAGGAAGATTTGGGAAATGATTGCATGAGGGATATTTTCGGGGAAATTATTGTATAAGGGATATTTTGGGGGGAATGATTGTATAAGGGATATTTGGGGGGGGGGAATAATTGCATTAGGGATATTTTGGGGGTAATGATTGTATGAGTGATATTTTTTGGAAATGACTGCACACAGGAGATTTTGGGAAGTGATTATATAATTTTGAAAATAGCTGTATTAGGGAGGTTTAACTCTTAACGTGCCAGAGGATTTACGCCTCTATGGACTTTATGTGTATTATTTGGTGCAGATCTGCGACTTCGGCACGTTAAGAGTTAAGGAAATGATTGTATCATGGGGATTTGTGGAAAAGATTGTACAAGGGAAATTTCTGGAAATGATTCCATAAGGGAGATGTTTGGGAATTATTGCATTAGGGAGATTTGGAGGAATGATTGCATATGGGAGATACTTTAAAATGATGGTGAGGAATATTTTTGAGAAAATGATCGTACATGGGAGATTTTAGGAAATGATAGCATATGAAAGCGTGGCCAAATGCACATAGGGATTCAGGGGGTAGTTGTCCCCCTAAGAAAAAAAAAAAAACTCTGTTTGGCTCATCTTCTCAACTAATAAGCAAAATGAAAATTTGTGAAAATGTGTGTACAAAACTAATGACTTTTCAAAACTCTCGCCAGAAAATGGGCCAAGTTGCCAATTTAAGAAACCTCCATAACAAGGATTACACAAACTCTGAGCATTCATAACATTTGAACAATTCACTCAAATTAGCTCAGACTTTCACTGTTTTCTTTATCTTCTTGTTCTGTATTCTCTGAATGCCTGAATGCCCAAAGGTTTTTCTGGGTGTCATTCCTCTTTTATCCGGGTTATACTATTAGAATAACTCGTCGGTTGTCCGGGAGAAGGGCTCTAGTACATGTTTCTGGCAGAAGGGCCTTAACAGTAAATTTTCTCTAATTTGAGAAATATTGCCTTACTTGACATTTGCACTTAATAACAGAGTGACACAAGGATTTAAAAATATTACACTACTTTGATTTTATGTGAAAAGAGCCAATGATTTTCAAATTAGAGACAATTTAGCATTAAGGCCCTTCTGCTGGGAACATATGCCAGGGCCCTTCTGTGGGACATGTAGGCCTTCAACCCAGCTTGGTTGAAAATGTAGGAGAAAATTATAGCAAACTTCCAAAAAGGAGAAAAGTAGGATTCAATCCATCAAAGTAGGAAGAAAGTAGGATATTTATAAGTAGTGTTCGGAGTAGTAACCCCAAAGAAAATGGAAACATGCTCAATACATAGGGAAAAAATTCTACGATTGGTGAAAAAGTGGAAATCCGTAGAAACAGATTTTCCTTCACAAACAGGTGATGGTGGTAGTTACAGAAACAACCTGTAAAGACTACTCAACTCTAAACAAATATTAAACCTATCGCAAAAGGGTGGTTTTCTTTGGGGGGGGGGGTACAAAAAGTAGGAAAATTAGGATCTTCACAAAAAAGTAACAAAAAGTAGGAAAGTAGGACCAGTTGAAGGCCTGGGCATGCGAGAAACTGCTGGCAAACGGACCAAGCGGTTGTAGACCAAGTGGCAAGGTACCCAGACTCACCTTACTGACACTCAACGTTACCACGGTCACTTTGCCAGCACCGTCCACTAGAGATAGAGTGCCCTCCGTCCATCGCTACTGACGCGCCATGGATCCAACACGGCCTCTCAGGCCACCAGTGGGTATGTTCTGACAAGAAGCTTGAGGAGCAGCTCCACCGCCATCCGGCCCTTCAACGGTCAGAACTTGCAGACCGCATCCTTGGATGGCTAGGACCAGCTTGGGAGGAGTCCGATGTAAGGTCCATGTGATGGGCTGGCTGGAAGTTCGAACGGGAATGTGGGCACCTGGAGCAGATCATGATGGAGTAATAAATGTATAATTACAGTGTTGTCTAAATCTTAACCCACTGCTCATGGGAACTGGATAATCATACATGTTTAAACTCTGTGAAAATTACACAATCAGAGAGTAACCGGGTTACTTTATTACTTCATGCTATACGACCGAATAACTACCTCAATTTTGTTGTAGATTGTTGTTGCAGCAGACAATACAATGTACACGCCAGGCATGGGTGCATAAAAATTAAAAAGATATGGACTTAATTATAAACACTGTCTTGCATGCTATTAATCTGGTACACGCTGCTACTTCTACTTCTACACTGATGTATAAACTACGGGCATTATTATCACCACTACATGTGTACTTTTACTACTATTACTACTACTTCTACTAACTGAAGTAAAACTCCATTATTACACCACTATATGTGTACTTTTACTACTACTACTACTACATGTACTTCTAACATTGAAGTATAAACTACCATTATCACCATACATGTGTACTTTTTACTGACTACTACAAGTTTTCTACTTCTACTACCTGATGGTTAAAAAAAAAAACAAAACTTTTACCAATTAAAAAGCTAAATCACGACTTCATGTGTACTGTTACTCTACAGACTATTACTAACTACTACTACTACTTCTATAACAACACTACTACTACTTTTATTATACTACTTTTACTATGACTAACCTGCTACTCATTCTATCAACTGCTACTACTGCTACTACTTCTACACAAGTCACTAGTGCCAACCAATTCTACTTCTACTGCTATTACTCACTACTGCCACTACACTACTACTTACTGCTTCTACAATACAACAATACTCTATTTCTAACAATTTCTTTGTTTTCTTGGCAAGACAAGAATATGTGTACACGACCCAACGGTGAAAAACACTTGACAAACTGGCAAGTTAAAATAATAGCCATCCACGAACCATCAACTGCTCATCAAACCTCACCCTGGTTTAATGGATCCTGGCCGTTGGTGATGTGATAGAACGCATCTTGTCAAACGTCGAAATGCCAAACCAGGAACCGCAACTGCTGAGCCGTGCTACACACGATTTGTTCAGTTCCCTGCAGAAAAAAAAATAAAGAGGAGAGACGCAAACAATGTAAATAAACACCCTAGAACACAAAACTTTTGTTTAATGTTGTCAACCAGCAAAATATGTCAAAAGAAATATTGGCACAAGAATTAATGTTCCAAGAACAAATAATTCCATAAGCACAGCAAGTCTATTTGGGGAAAACAGGAAATGCTCCTCTCAATGACTTTCATTTTTTACAAAGCACTTAATGATCTTTTGACACTGCAACTTTTTCAGGGTTTCATTTTTAGACTTATCAGAAAGCATGGAGAATCAGTACTCAGATTTTTAAGCTGGAAACATTGTTCAATGAAGCCTTTAATGTCAATCAAGAAGACTTGACAGAAATCCAGGTCCAGAGTACCACGCGAACTTGTTACCAAAATGTTATACGCCACATGGTAATATTCTGCGGTTTAAATAATTAAATCCACTAGTGTTATGGAAAACTCCTGGGAGAGCATTCCACCTGACTCACGTAACATGTTTTTTAAGGCATCATGTGATATTTAACGCCATGTGATTGCCTTTGGGCCGAGTTTGTCGCCCGCTTATGTTACGGGACCTTTGCCTGCGTGCCATCAAATCGTTCCAAAGGGATGCAATACAAACAACACAATAGTGCATTGTGGTACGGTGATGTAATGAACAAAATGCAGTGGCAACTGATTGTGCATTCAATGAAATGAGTTGGTGACTAATGGAGTACATACACATTTTTTAAACTGGAATCTATTCATGTCTGCAATTGTCATGCAGCTAATAAAATTCCTTCACTGAAAAATCAAGCTATGTAATTATGACACATATTAAGGGACAATGACTCTACCTTGACTTTTGACTCTAAAATACATGAAACCTTCTTATGGTCACACACATGTAATATTACGAAATATGCTAAGAATTGTCCTATTATTACCTGATAATTATGACTTTTGAAGCATTTTCTGGGGCAATGATCTCCTGACCTCTGACCTTCGACTTTCTATCAAATTATATGAAAAATTTCTTCTCTATGTTCATACACAACTATTGGGCAAGAAATGTCCTATCCTGCATTATGAAACCGGGGCGAGTTGCTCATGTGGAAGAGCGTCTGCTTTGGACCGAAGGATTGCGACTGCGAGTTCCGGCTTGTGGCGTTTCATAAGCAAAGACTCATTACAAAAATGGTGGCCTACCACCTCTAGCCTAGCACTTTGGATATCTAAGATGGTGTAAGGGAGTTACAAACGGCACGGGACTACAACAGGACTAACTCCCACTGTAGTCAAACTGTCTTTGTGGCAGTCATGTTGCCTGTGGTTTACTGAAAGCAGAGATAGGCGCCACCTGAATGTTCCAGCATAGGAGTGGGACGGGTTTTAACTGAATTCGCATTATGAACTGAATGATGACCTTATTGAACTTAAGAGCTATACGCTGTAACATCTTAATTATTAAATACCTATCAGTCTACAAGTTCACGCGAAATTTTTGTTACGTACTTAAAAAAGGTTAGTGACATGATTAGGAACCCTTGAAATGCCCTCAAAGAACCAAATGAGTGAAAATGTATACCAATATTCACTACAGGAGTGGATCTCCACCTGTGAGGAGTTTTCTGTAAACTTTGTTTTACTTTAAAGGAGGAAGAACAAGCATAAACATGAGGAGTAGTCTTAATTTTATCCGGGGACGATGAAGAATTAGCCCCATAGAGAGCCACACAGCAGGTTTCCGTGCTAATGAGTGATATTGACACATTGTCAACGTTTTGAGCTACAGCTTTGCAGGCAGGAGAACGCCTTCATAGTTTACTTGATTCTAGAGTAGCTTTACAGCCCTAGTGAGGACTGAACCCCCATTCATGTCAAATTTACCCTTACTGCATCACACCTTTTTTAAGCAGTAGCAGCTGGTCTCCGGATCAATGGGTAACATTTAATGGGTACTCCAGTTAAATGGGTAAAATTTAGGCAAAACATGTTTCTCGTTGACAATTTTCTCCATATAATAGGGTACCCTGTTGAATGGGTAAAAAATGACTTGTAAATGAAGACCCACTGTACCACATCAGCAAGTCTTTGAGTGTAGTGGCAACTTTGACTAGCTGTAATTTTTACAAGTGTATGGTAGAGAAAAACTGTGTAAAGAAAGTTGTAGATAAAATACCTTTTCAAGACAATGTAAATAAATTACCATTGTGAAGGTTTATGCAGTTAAAGAAGGGATCTGTAACAATTCTGTATATTTTAGGATTAATAATTTCAATTGAAGTATAGCTATGTCATGAGTTTTTCCACAATTTTTAACCGAAAATTTGTGATAAATGCAAATTTGTAAGCAAATATCCAGTTGATCAAAACGTAAACAGTTTTTATGATGGCTTCAAGTGAACTATTCATCTTCATCATTTCATTTCATTTTATTTAACTCAGTAATAAAAAACATGACATTCAATAACAAGATAAAATAATTTACAAAATGGATACAAGAACATATTATCAGAGTACGAAGATTTTAAAATATATATATTACTGAGAGGCATTCAGCTAAAAAGTAAATCCTTCCACTGATACGCCGAGCCAAATCCTATGATACGCCGACCCAAATCCTTATGAAGTAATTCAATCTTAGCTACGGAACCAACAAAAATGAAATAAAAAACAACATTTGATGTCAGCATTTTATTCTTTTAACAATAAAATAATTTACCTCGGATAACACAGCGTCTGACACATTAAAAAAAATGTGTCTTGGCACATTTTCACTCAAAGACCACAGTGTGTGGCCAAATTTCATGAGCATTGCTCAAAACCATTTGAATCGACTGAACGCTGAAAAAAACATATTTTTGCTCAAAAAGAAGTATTTTTATCTATTGCCATAGAAGTGTCACAAAGTGAATCAAACACAGAAAGTAGTGGCGGTCACATAGCTGCAAAAAGGAGGGCACTTGGCATCATGTTGTAGTCATTGTTACAGTTTTGATGTAGGCTAACAGCGTGTACAAAAAAAAGTAAGATGCACTTAGAAAAAAAGTATTAAAAATTGTTTTCGTGATTTTGAGATTATTTTTGATATGAATATTTTACCCTTGGACTAAGCTTATCTGATGACACTGTTGTTGAAAGTATTTCACGCATGAGTGAGGCACAAGCCCGCTTTTGTAGGCAATCGGCCAAAAAATGCATTTGGGCAGCAGAATCTGTGGTTCTTATAATCAATGATTTAATGCTCACAGAACCGGTGCTGCATGAAGCTCTCAACTGAGGTGGCCCCAAAGGATTGAATCCTCAGCATGCTCAGAGAACGAGCTGAATACAGTTTTGTGAACAAAGAAAAAGACAAAAATCGAAGCAACTAGATTCAGATATACCCCATATAAAAGAAGAGAATGTCATGTTTGGCAAATGAACGCGTGACTTTAAAAAAAAAAGGTGGGGCATTTTCTTCTTTTCAGGGGTTGGGGGTTGGTTATGTAATCTGAATTAATCCTTTATTTTGTCTTTCTTGTCAACAGAATTGATATAAGCCCTTCTCTGAGCATGCTGAGGATTAGAATGTAGCAAAAATGAAGCAATGATCAGATACAACCCACCCTACCGCCTTCAAAAACAAGAAAATGGCCATTTTCTTGCAGTTCACAGTTAATCTTGCAAACATGACATTTTTCTCCTTTTTAGGGGGGTACTTCTTTAATCATTGCTTCATTTTTGTATTTTTTGCCACAAAATAGATATTAAAAAAAAAACAAATTATCTTGCTCGAGCATGCTGAGGATTCAATACTTGTGCATCATACAGGTCAGAGCTCCCTGCAAGCACGCGTCCCTGTGAGGCATTAAACATTGACTATAATAAACACATTCTGTGCGCAATCATTTTTGCCGCTATTGACGCATAAGTGGCCTGTGCTCACTCATCGTGAAATACTTCATACCAATAGTGTCATCAGATAGCTTCGGTCGCAAGGTAAAAATATCATATCAAAAAATAATCTCTAGATCAATGAATATTGCGTAATAAATTTTTTTCTGAGTGTCTACTTTTTTTGATACACGCTGTACATGGGAGAATTCAGTAAGGAGGCGGGGGTGAGGGTGGGGGTGTGGGAGGGTAGGCTGGATTTAGAAAGGAGTTCAAATCTAGTTAGTCTTTTTGAAACACGAGTTCAATGACGCAGATAACCTCCTCAAAATACACATTTAGCCAACCAAGGCTAAAACCTCTGATGATATGGCTCGGCTAGGCAAACTTATCAATTCAACAGAACATCAATGTGAGAAGAGAAGGAGAGGGGGAGGGGGGTTAAACAACCTATCTAATATGTCTATTCCTAGATATTACAGATACAGCGCTTCGCTGTTAATAACATAAGTCCCATCCCCTAATTCTGCACTTTGTATCTGGTCAAGCTTTCAAAATATGTCCCAAAAGATTGTGGGTAATTTTAATTACTCCTGGAATAGAGCTGGCGGAGCGGCCGATGCCGATCTTTCGCGATCTCCCTCCCGATTTTCACTATTTCCCGATCTTTTCCCGACCCCCATCTTCAAGACGCAGATCGACAAGCTCGGTACCATAGATGTGTTTGATTCTGAATAAATGTCAGGTGCGTTCAATTGTTACGTTCAGTAATGAATTTATGGTAATATCCGTTCCTTTGATGCTAAATATGGTCGGGGTTTGTTGTTGGTTTGAAATTAATTATGTTGGACATTCCGGATTTGTATAAAACTAAAACAAACGTCGGGGATTTGCTGTTAAGTTCCGGAAAAATAATGGTAACATTCGTGTCCTTACAGGCGTCGGGAATACCCGGGGGCGACGGCCGATCGCCTCGCGGAGTCCAAATCGTCCCCTTAGATATCTCGAAATACAATCTTTGGGCGAATCATTTTCTTCAGATCGGCCTAATTTTTTTTCTAGCAGAAATTTAGCGAATGTACACCCGTTTTTATCAACGTATCATTGGAAAATCGCCAATATTTAAGCTCGGTATTTCGTCAAACATATTAGTCGGGAGTTCGTTTGTTACTGTCAGACATGAATCGCTAATATTTTAGTTCCGCATAATGGTCAAAGCGATGGTCGGGGGTTCGTTCTTACCCGTCAGACATGAAATCCCGCGCCACTTTTAGTTCGTATAATGGTCCGAACGATGGGTCGGGGATTCCGTTTCTTACCCGTCAAAACATGAATCCCGTTATTTTTTTTATTTTGTTTTTTCTATTATTTAGATACGTATAATGGTCAGAACGTTGGTCGGGGTTCATTCTTACCGTTCAGACATGCAAATCCGGTTATTACATGTATTTAGTTACGTATACGTAATGGTCAGAAACGCATGGTTCGGGATTCGTTCTTACACGTCAGACATGAAATCCCGCTATTATTTAGTTACGTAATAATGGTCAAGAACGAGATGTCGGGGGTTCGTTTCTAGCCCGTCAGACATGAATCCGTTATTATTTAGTTCCGTATAATGTCAGGAAACGATGATCGTGGATCGTTTCTTACACACCTCAGACATGAATCCGCTAGTAATAGTTACGTATAATGATCAAAACGATTGTCGGGATTCGTTTCTTTCACCGTCAGACATGAATCCCGCTTAATAATATATTACGTATAACTGATCCAAAACGATGGTCGGGGATTCGTTTCTCTTACCCGTCAGAACATGAATACCGCTAGTATTTGTTCCTTATAATGGTGCAAAACGATGTGGGGTTCGTTTTCTTACTCGTCAAACATGAATCCGCTAATATTGTAGTTTCCGGATAAGGTCAAACGCGAGGTCGGGGGCTTCGTTTCTTACCCGTCAAGACAATGAATCCCGCCACTTTTTAAGTTCCGTATAATGGTCGTCAAGCGAATGGTCGGGGGTTCGTTTCTTACCCGTCAAACATGAATCCCGCTATTATTAGTTACTGTATATGGTCAGAACAAGGTCGGGATTCCGGTTCTTACCCGTCAGACATGAGATCCCGCTAATAATAGTTACGTAAATGATCCAAACGACGGGTCGGGGGTTAATTAAAGTTTACGTATAATGATCAAAAACGATATCGGGGATTAATAATAGTTACGTAAATGATCAAAACGATGTTCGGGGATTCGTTTCTTACCCTCCAGATCATGGATCCCGCTATTATTTTGTTCCGTATTAATGGTCAAAAAGATGGTCGGGGTTCGTTCTTACTGCGTCCAGACATGAATCCCGCCCAATATTTAGTTCCGTAAATGGTCAA
>JZLH01S0611618.1:6461-17164 GCA_001188425.1 Eucidaris tribuloides
ACGGGGGTATCCTGCGCGATTTTCGACTATGTTTTACATTATAGCATCCAAAGGGTTAATAAGGTATTAAGGTTATCCGAGTTATACCTCATCAGAAAGAGCAGACTCTGATCTTTTTGATGAGGTATAACTTCTCACGCCCCCTCCCCCAAGATTTTTCGTTAATTAATATAAAAAAAGCGAAAGACATTCAGAATCTGTTATTGGTGTGATGTGACCTTTGGGCCTAAAGCTTTCAAATAAAAAAGAAATCCCCAAAACTAAACTTGGGCTTTAAAGTCCTGTGCTCAAAGGCGGCGTATAACAATGTTTTCCAGTTTAAAAAATCTGAGCTTCATGATTCCCCATGCTACCAGTGTCTCTAATCATACATGTAGATGCTATAATTATAGTATCTATGCTCTAATATGGTCTAAAAATGAAGCTCTAAACAAATTGCAGTTCAAAGTGATGATTGTGTGCTTTTAAAAAGTGAAAATCATTGAGCGACTATTCCATAGACTGCTGTGTTGCAGAATTTTCATCAGCTGACAAACCAGGGCTGCCACTCAAAATTTTGATTTCCCCCTACGCCGCATGCGTATTTTCCCCTACGGACACCACTTTTCCCCAAGCCTATTAATTAACCATATTTTCCCATACGAACCTATGTTTTCTCACTACAAAATCGACTTTTTCCCTACGAAGGTATGTTTTCCCCTTAAAAATAACCTTAGAAATGCAAACTATTGATCACAATTTCATTCGGCGGAGATGGACGAAATGGACGAATGTAATCGGATTTCCTTGGGAAAATTACGAATATTTCTGATAATTGTCAAAACCCCCTACATCCCCTACAAATCATCAAAACCCCCTATGTTTCCCCTACGGAAGGACATTTTCCCCGTAGGTATCCTCTACAACCTACCCATGGCCAAAATCCCCTACGGTAGGGGATTTCCCCTACGAGTGGCAGCCTTGGAAAAACTTGAGAAAGTTTCTTTATTTTAATGGGGCTACTTTTCCTGTTTCAGTGAATTCCAGATACTCTTTTGTATTGAACCATATCATGGCAATTTACAAGAGCTCTGTTTCAAATTTCAGGGGCTCTTTTGCCACTTCAGGGACAAAATCACCCCATGCCCTGGTGTATTTTTCCCTGTCATGTGCCAATTTTTACGAGTGACAAACTATCCGTCTAAAATTTTGTGTTTTCTGGTGTTTGTCAATTCAAACACTGTCAGATATATGCTATATGATAGCATAGTATCACAATTTCTTTAATGGGGCTTCCACAATGTTTTATTTTATACACATAGCAGCGGGGGGGGGGGGGGGTAGGGGGGGGCGCTGATATCGCTCTAAACGAATTCTATGAACATTCTGCCAGTTATGTGAAATGTTTTGACCACGCTGATCGCCGACTTTTTACTCTCAGACTCAAGTCTCATGAGAATCCTTTTATGAATTAAAAAATCTGGAATTCTTATGTACATATTTCATTTACCAAAAAGACATCCAAATCAAAAAGAGCCCCTTTTTTAGGGGGGGGGGGAAGTGGGTGAAAAAAATACGAGATATAAATTGTATCTGATTTTTTCCTGCATGTCTTTCAATGAGTCATACTTCCTCCACAGGTCTAAATTGAACGATGACGGTATGTGATAGTCTCACTTCCAAACCCTTACAGGTTAGAACTTTATTGCACTGCACTCTACTAAAAATTTGGAGACAGTGCTATACAGGGGTGGCCCAGAGAAGAATGCTATCGAGTATTGATCGCTAATTTACTTCACATATATCGGCAAAATGTCATTAATTTTATTTCGTTGCCTAAACATTCTTTATCGCAATAAAAATGATACCAAGATCATGATTTTGAGTAAGGCGTTTGATTCTAGGCCATTTTTCGGGCAAGGCCAATGGCAATTTCCCAAATTTTGCCAATTTTCAACATGCGGCGGTCATTCGGAACGCCTGATATTCTCGGCGTCTCAGCTAACCATACCGGCCCGCATAGCGACAACACGCAATGAAAAAACGCTGATATGGCCATCACTTTCATAAGGAGACATGTGAGCTACTGTCTACATTGTCATCGGCTTTGTCGCGATATTGGTTTAGCTGAGACGGCCGAATAAATCTGGCGTTCAGATGAACGCGCCGGCTTGAAAAATTGGCAAATTTCGGGGGAAATTGCATTGGCCTCCAAAAAATGGCCCGAAGAATCAAAACGCCTTAACTCAAAATCAAATGATCTTTGGTCATCATATTTAAATTTGAAAAGAATGTTCTAGGCAACGAAATAAAAATTAATGGACATTTTGCCGATAAGTTGAAGAAATTAGCGATCATACTCGTAGCATTCTTTCTGGCCACCCTGTATAATTGGTTCTACCACCCATGTTTCATTTGGAATTAAAGGCCCAGGTAATAGTTTTGGCCCGATCAAGCAAATATTGGTCAAATTGTTAACAAATACATGTATTCTATTTGTCACCCAAGACATCAGAAAACAACATTCATACATGTATGCTATCTTGAAATTCTGCTTATAGAAGTGGCAAATTATTATGATTTGAATTTAAAAGGTAATGTCCATGAAATGATTGGGGTAGTCCACAACTTGGCCATGAAACAAAACTATGCAAGAATTCTCTCTGTGAAAATCTTGATAGTCAACGTTGACTCATTCAAAAAATAACAGTGCCAATTTTCTCTCGTAGCACAGGAACCATGCTGTGTGGCTCTCTAAAACAATCATTAATGCTTTAAAAAAGTGGAAATCATTGAGTGACCATTCCAGCTTTTTCTCCGTAGACTGCTGTGTTGCGAATTCCTATCGGCGATATAGAAACAGTGGCAATTTGTATCTGTACTATTGTAGCTAGTGACAGCATAACTGTCCAAACTTGTGTGTTCTAGGGTGTCTATTTATCCAATTCAACACTGTCAGATATTCAGAATAGCAAAGTTCGATAATTTTTTTATACGGGTCAATTACATCAGTGTTATATTAGTGTCTTTAAGTAAACAAATTACAGACAATCCTCACCGTTGTGGGAGATCCACTCCTGCTAGTGTATAGTTGATATATATTCAAGCTCATTTGTTCTGAGGATATTTTCCAGTGTTCCCAATCATGTCACTAACCTTTCAAGGGAGAGCATCTAGTTTATGTAACTGTAAAATTACCTAGGAAGCAAATCTCAGCATAAGGGCAATGAAAGTGGATGTTTAGATGAGCTGCAGAAGGTGCACATGAAGATTCCCTGCCTTACTACCGTGTAACTTAGGCCGGATTTACACAGACAAGGCGGCCTAAATTGGGGGCCTGAAGGCCCGCAATTTTGTGCATTTTGACAGCCAAATTATAGCCCGGCCTAAAGGCCCCTATTCCAAAACTCGCCGCATTGTGTCTCCCTATCATTAGATTGTAAAAGAAAAGCAGGATTTTTTTTCGTGCAGACATCAATATACACCCGTTGCCACTATAGTCCCTCATAAAGAGAGTCGATTAAAAAAAAAATGTTGGAATGGAGACTCTGAAGTAAACAGCATTTTTTTTTAATATCGTGTAATGTTGATGTTTGATACAACAATAATGTAGGTCGTACAACTGTATGAAGAAAAAAATGATACCCTATAACGGAATAAAATGGTTCATTTTGTTGTCTTTTTTCAAATTACTGATGTTGTTGATTGGTTTGATCACGTTTACCTTGCACGCTATGAGCACCGGAAGTATAATCGGTCCGGGCATTGTTTGGGATTATGTATTACGTTAACAGCGCCGCAATCGCGTGGTAAAAAATTGGGGCCCGAGGCCTCCTTGTCCATTTACACACGAATATCACAGTAGCCGGCCCGAGACTACCTCGCAAGGTGGTCCACAATTGCGGGGAGGGCCTCGGGCCTCCTTTGCATTTACACCCACTTTAGGTAGCCTCGGGCGCGTCCAGGCCGGCCTGAAAAGCTTGGTGTAAATCGAGTCTTACAATTTACATGTACCTAACATAAAAGTATGTAAGCATTGCTAGCCAACTATGCTTTTCTCCCATTGATAAAGCATTCCCAGGCCTGCAAAGTGAGGTACCAGCTACATGTAATGTAACAGTAGGCCCTTAAAAATAGCATATCCTGGCAATAAATGAAGCCTTCGGCCACACTACGCAGTTTGCAGCAATTGGAGGTTGCTCCGTTCGGTTGAACTTGGAAGATAGTTAAAATAGATGGCCGTGTATTCTTGCCATGACAACTGATTTGATAGTTTCTTAAAATTCAGCATATGCCTAAACGGCAGTACAAATTGACGAGACGAAAATGGACGGAGACCTTTCTCTCCCTAAATTCGCTGTATCTTCGGGAGAAAGTGGATTGACAGTATTTGGCAGGCAATCATTGAGCAATGGCGTCCATTAAAGGCAGGTGTCCCATATGCATGCCTTATAATTGTAACATAACATTTGCAACCAGTAATAATCAGGGCTCCACAACGAACTTTTTTTTTTCTTCTATATTACACTTTCAAGATTCTTTACTTGCCCCAAAAATGAAAGACTTACTTGCCCGATGAAAATAAAATCAAAAACATTAAAAAAGATTTTCTCACTAAATGTTAAAAAAAATAATGGCTTTTACAGCATGGACATTTATTATTTTAATTCTGTGTGGGGGTTGCAATACAATGTAGCATGTAGGGTCATTTATACATGTATGAAGTTGAAGTCATAAATTAAATACAATGATGGAATAATGTTGAAATAGACTGAACATAAAATTGTAAGACATAATATTTTTGTTGTTTATGGACATATTTTGCTCAATTTCATAATAAAATTTGAGTTTTTTTTTACTTGCCCCCACATGAAATTATTTACTTGGCCACGGCAAGCGGGGTGCCAGTGTTTGAGCCCTGTGTATAATACAAGAGCTAACCATAAAAACAAAAACAGACAAAGTGGTGGAGGGCTAGAAATGACATTTTAGTGGAATGTACATGTACTGTATAAACATTGTAATCTCCATTTTGATTTCTTGTCTCTGTGACCAAAAATCTACTCGTCCATTTTGAGACAGGTGCGTGCCATGTACAGTGGAGATCTCTTTTTCTCTCCATGAAAAGTGCCATAGTTGCACATAGGTTTATACATGAAGATGTACGCGCTTGCATTCCTTTTCCGTGCCTGACACATGACAGCACAACCATGGTGGTATTGCATAAGAAATTAAAGGGAAGGGGGGGGGGGGGGGAGGGGGGCTAATCAGCCTGACATAGGTGTACCTGATTTGTACAGGTGTTGCCTATACAGCTACACAACTATTGTTTTTTGTGCATTTTTTCAAATTCAAGGTAATTTCTGATCTGATTCACAGGCAAGTCCTAAAAAATACATACATGTTAAGGCATAAATAATGTTTTTGGCTGTGTTATGGGAAGGGTTGCAAATGAGATTCCTTACCTTTAAAAGTATCTCCCAGGGTTAGGAATTTCTGAAGCTCATGGATAATGGAGATTGATAAACGGTGATAAATCATAATGTGTCGGCTGTTGTGTTATAATGTATAATGGTTGTTATATCAAAAACAACCCACGGTATGTTGGGCATAAACAGTGTACATTGTTGATGTTATTAGAATCGGAGGGGGGGGCGGGGGGGGGAGCGGGGGGGGGGGGGGGGGGGGGCAGGTTGGGCAGGGGGGGGGTAGGGGAGGGGAGTTGTGGGAGTTTAGTCCAAGTGTTTGAAGCTCCTTGGTTTAATCCGTACTCTTGTCAGAACTTAACAAAAGGTTTTGTATTTGGAATTTCAACGTATAAGCATGGCATTTAACCCCGCCAACAGAGTTAACTTCAGCACGCACAGAAGGTATAAGCGGCAAGTTTAGTTTTTGGCGGCTTTTTTTCTTTTATTTGAAAGCCTTACCCAAAGGTCATATCAATCCAATAAGAAATTCTGAATGTCTTAAGTTTTTTTTTTTAAAATATAATTAATCGAAAAATCTTGGGCGGGGGGAGGGGGGTAGCAGAAAGTTTTGCCAAATAAAAAAAACCAAAAGTAAACTTGGGCTTTAACAGACTGACAGAAGGAATTCTAAAAATATCACACTACTTTGATTTCAGAGTGAAAAGAGCCAATGGTGTTCAAGCTCTACAGAACAAATTTAGTGTTTAAAAGCATTGTTCCAGTTTAAAAAATCTGAGCGTACATTGATTCCCCATCCTATCCGTGTCTCTGATACGGTCAAAAAATGAATGCCTGAACAAAATTGCAGTTTAAAAACGATCGTTAAGTGCTTTGAAAAAGTGAAAATCATTGAGTAGAACTATTCGGTTTTCCCCATGGATGATGTGTTTGCAGATTTCCTATCGGCTGAGATAAATTATATTGTGCCAATTTTTTCTGCAACATATGTTTACTAGCTGACAGCAAATGTCCAAACTTTTGTGTTCTAGTGTGTTTATTTGTCCATTCAACACTGTCAGGTATTCCAAGATAGGCAAAAGTATCACAACAATTTTTAAAACGGGTTCTTCCACATGTTGATATAGCGTCTTTAAGGCCCTTCTGCCAGAACATATGCCAAGGGCCCTCGCTGCCAGACATATGAACGATGACTTCACAATAAATGCAAAACACCCATTGTCCGTGCAAATGGTGAAAGAGGGTTCGAGAAACCGGCTTGATCCAACTCCTCCAGATCCCCTATTGAGATTTTATTTTTTTTTTTCATTATTTATAATGGGATCTTGTCATAAACTAGTTAGGAAGTTCAAGTCCAGGTTCCATGAGTTCCAAAATCAAAGCACGTATGCAAAACTAAATGTTGTGCAAAAGTGATTTGTGGTGTAAGAACCTTGACACCCCTCCCCCATTCCCCCCCCCGAAATAATTATTGTCTTATCAATAATCGATAATGGATGTCCCTAATAAAAAAAAAAGGAAAAAAGGGGTATAGGGTTCAAGTCCAAAAATATACCGTCCACAAAACTCACTCGCATGTTGTGCTAAAAGAACGTAATCTGATCCGGCCCTATATACTGCCCCGCGCCCCCCCATGACAAAAGGGCATACTGTCATTTTGGTGATTTGGAAGTTGGGCCAAAATGTAATTTTGTTCAACACGTAAAGCCCTATTCAGTGTCCTTTTAAACAAGTGGATTATGAAACAAGGACACTTCTAAATTAATATTTTTTTTTGTTCTGCATGTTTAACATGCCAGAAGCAAATTTTTACATTCAACAATATATAACTCAATTTAAAAAAAAAAACAAGTCAGTTTATGCCCCCCCCTCCCCCCTTTTGTCATTTGGCGGGGGGGGGGCATTAGCAAAGTATCTTTTGTAAGTTCATCAGTTTGTTAAATTCCAGTACTTTATCTTCAGCAGTGGCAGCACTAGCGTAAAATCTCAGGGGTGGGGTTGGTGGGAGGGGGGGGGGCGCAAAAATGTCAAACAACAATAACTACATGTACATTTCATGAAACTACACTGCCCTAACCCCCCCCTCCCACCCTCCGATTTTTTTATGTATTTTAATTATTTAATACCTCGGGGGGGGGGGGGGGGGGGGGGGGGGGGGGGCAAAAAAATGTCTAACAAATTACAACAATTCATGAACTAACGCAACCCCACCCCCCCCAGATTTTCTATATTTAAAAAAAGTGTTTTTTCTGGGGGGGGGGGTCCCGGTCTTTAGTATTAATGTTCCCCATACAGGTCCAATGCTTTGATGATAATTAAAAAACAGTTTTGCAAAGTGACAACCTTGCAAAGCTACAAAATTCCCAAGAAAGAGTTGTTGATGGTAAACAAATGTAAATTAATATTTTTCAATTTGTAGAAATTTTAACTTGATCGTTGACGAGTTTTCATGGCCGTCGAAGTCAATCGACCACAAACATGTTATCCATAGCCCACGCAAATCTCATTATAGGAGTGCCGTGAGTGCTATTTTGAGCGGCCGTTGTAAGTCTAATGCCGTTAATTTCAAACTGCCTTTAGTGCGACGTCCTTTGTTTTACATAACACAATGCAGTCAGCTACCTTGACTGATTACGTATGTTGCTTTGAGAGGGAATGCTTTAAATATTTTTAAGTGTTTTGAATGAAATTCTGGTGATGTGAAAAAGTGATACATAAACCTTGAGATTATTCATAGATTTATGTGGAGGGCGGCCAAAATTTTGAAATTCATGCTAAGCTAGTCAGGGTTGAATTTGTACAAATGAGACTTCAGTCGCACATCCTGTTGAAATAATTTAATAATTAAGGGCAGAGTGTGAAAATAACAAAAAGCCTGCTTGGCCAATACCTTTTATCTAATAGAATTAATGTATAACAGAGATTTGCCATTGGATGAGTAAATTTAAATGCTTTCACAAACAAATTAACTAATTGATATAGCTTGCATGGCTCTTGTTTGCAGTGTGGTATTTAGTAAAGAATCGTCGGTAATAGTAACAAATTTGCGCGGTATAAGCCGATATCACTGAAAAAATATCATTAAAACCTGGTATACCGGGCCGTAGCGGGCAGACTCGTGATTCTAGCAAAATGCACAACTCGATGCTGCTAAGCACTACAGGCACACACATCGATGGCAATGTGTGGGACTGAAGTCAATTATTGACTTGACGGTATAGTACAGTTGAAACGATGTACATGTATAAGTTAAAAATTTTTGATATGAACATACTTTATCATTGGTAACAAATATCAACAACAATAAACTGTAAACGTCTTTATAAAGAAATATTCCCGTCCGCATATCAACGCTCGCGCACACAAGAAAATATGAGATCGCAAACCCTCGCCGGTCGATATATCTGCCATCGTCAGAGCTGGTTTATGACATACACCCTCACGGTAATGACAGGAAAGGACAAAGGCCGCAAATCTTCCTGTGGCGAGGCGAGAGTCGGCAAGAATTGAGTTGCGACATGCGAATGTCTGTAGCATGTGACTTTCGGCCTGCAATCTGGAAATCCACGTGAATAATCAAGAAATACCCTCTTCGACGGCAATTTATTGTGGAAGAAAAGTTATAATTGTAAAATGGATGTTGTTATTTTGTTCGATATGTGACTCGCCACGACAAAAATGAGACCAACAAGTCGAGGACGGTCAATTTTGAGATATTTGGCCATTATCTTTTTTTTCCATATATTTCAGCTTAATTTAAAGTATATAAATTAACTGATAAAAGTACTCCATTGCTGAGATATCGTGGTTTAAACGAGAGAAATGTTGTGGGGTTTTTGAGATTTTTTTAATTTCGGGAAAACCGCCTTGAAGATAAAACTGCTGTTTCGAGTGCGATCAAGATGCGATCAGATTTTCACATCACACCGTGCTAGGGCCCGTAGCAACAAATGTTCGGGCTCGGGCGTAGCGTTAGTAAAAGCACCGCGCGTGATTGTCCTCTAAGTCGGTTACAGTAATTCATGCATTCAGCAATTCAGAATGCACGGCTCGAACTCTAGTTCAGATTTTCAAGTAATAATGGTATCAGTTTCTCGCAAATCTAATTTGCCTGTGAATTTCCTCATTCAAGTCTTGCACTATTTTAAGGTATATCTATAACTAACCTTTTTGAGATATAAAAACGCGTATTCACGACAATATGGTCTATTCCTAAAGTTTCTTAAAGTCTAGTAGCATTTTAAGGGCACCTGCAAATCTGACAGTCGCGTGGTTACCATTGGCTTAACGGGAAAATTGTTATGCTGATCAGTGAAGCTAATTTTGCTGAAAATGACTTTATGATACTATTGCAATAATGTAGTAATAAATACAGATAGTTATGATAAACGACAATCACGCATGGCGATCATTCCATTAAATACTTTTGTCATTGTCCAGTTCTATTCGTACAACTACTAACTACATGTATAATGACAAATTGCTGCTATTCTAGATACTTGCACAAACACACAAACACGCCTTGGATAACCTGACGAAATCCGACGCGCTGTAATTCGTAAGCGAACATAAAATGGTTGAGATATTTTCCTAGAAAAAAGTTAAATAATTAATACAACGGACACCCCTGACTCCCGTCATCTAACATTTACAAAATCAATCCAGTTTATACGAGGTCTGTTTTTTCTAGTCTCTCTTGTTAATCTTCAGTAAAAAAAAAAAACATCCTGGGTAAATTGGAAAAGTTATTTGGTAATGTGGTGTGGTCTCATCAAATATTCGAATTGCTGACATTACTTTTTAGGTATTGGCGAATGAGTATGCCAACCAGTAAGAGAAAGAATTGGTTTGCTTATAGCGCAAAGAGTGTTAAAAAATGAACCCAGTCAAATAAAAAGGTCGGCAGCGGCAAATCCTAGTAATGAAAGCACAACTCGGTGATCTTGATTTGGCAATGATTGTCCTGAAAAATAAGAAACGGACTGACAAGAAACTGTTGGCATTATGCCAAAGACAACAATACTTGTCTGTAGCATATTCTTTTCTTCCGTTGGCAGGGGCTCACTACAATGATCTGCTGGCATTCTATTGTGGGGAAACAAAAAGTAATCCCTTACACAACCCGCCATTTTGGCGTTCTTAACAGAAATAAACAAGAGCACTTTCTATACAAGAAACTTGGAATAGGGCGTCAACGTAGTTTGTAATTAACGTCTTTAAGACTCTCTCATAACAAAAAGGACAATCAATGTACAAGTTGTGGGGGATTTCTTTGTTGCCAGTGCAGTGATTGGAATT
>JZLH01S0611625.1:0-13396 GCA_001188425.1 Eucidaris tribuloides
CCAGTTCAGGAATTAATACGATTGAATACACTTATATTTATGTATAAATTTCAAAATAACCTCCTACCGTCTATTTCAAATATCAAATTTACGTAAAATACTGAAATACATTCTCATTTTACTCGCCAATGTCAAAACCTCCATTTACCCATTGCTCGTACTACAACAGCCAGTAACTCATTTTATTCAGTTGGTACTAGAGAATGGAACGAATTAAGTAATGATGTAAAGAAAAGTTCCACATTATCTTGTTTTAAACGACTTTGTAAACAACTTTTAATTAATGGTATGTGCAATAATGTTTGAGCAGACGGAATTTAATTTCTTTTAGTTTATGTTGTTTAGAACTCCAACTTATTAATATTCATGATAATTATATTAATGATAGCATTGAAATTAGGATGTACATGTACATGTAAGTTTACATTTGGTGCTGTGTGTGTTCGTGTGTGTGTGTGTGTATGTTGTTTCATCAGTTTTCGTGTAACATAGTATTTTAAGTCATTGTTGTTTCATATGTTAAGGCCCCTAATTCAAGCTCTGCTTTGGAGGATTGCCTAACCATAATTGTTTTAATTTATCCAGCTGTGTAATATGTATTTGATTGTATGTATTTGATTTTTATGGTTGAATAAATTTGAATTTGAATTTGAAGTACTAAACTACCGTTTGGTATTGATAACGAAGGGAGGTAATGGACTTGCACATCCCTGACACAATCTGTAAGGCAACTTATTTCAATAAAATTTATCAAATAAGAAAACTACTCACCTTCTGATGGTCCCACACTCCCAGAATTACAGAGAACATGTCCGCTGACTTTACCCATTATGTCCCGTGTTTACTGGTTTGTGTTCCAGGGACTTCCAGCAGTGGTCAGAGAAATGTATTATAAAGTGCCTGGAGTGGCTGTATAATGAGTCAAATAAAGTCAATTGGAGAAAACAAAAATAACCTGCATAAAACAGCAATTATAGCTATATACATGACAAAATAGGAATTACTTTTAACCTAGCCCAAAAAGGTAACGGCAGTGATATAAATAACAAAATATGAATTAATGTCAAGTGTAACTTGCTGAACATGTGCATACCCTTTATCATGCTTGTAGAAGAATTTGGTTGAAAAGAATACCAGTAACATGTTCTTCTGTAAAATAATGAACATCACATTGCTTTCCGATCACTTGTCATGACATCTACTTTGAATGATATACATCAATCATACAACAAAACTATTTATCTACTAATGAGGCCAGAATTGCGCAAAACATGCCCGCTAACTTTACACAATGTCCTGTGTTCACTGGTGTGTGTTCCAGCACTGGTCAGAGAAATGAATTGAAGGTGCCAAGAGGGCTGTATAATAAGTCAAATATCAATTTGTCAAAAGTAAGAGTAATGACAAGATATGAATTAATTTCAAGTACTACTGGCTGAACAGCTGTCTACACATATCTATGATTGTAGAAGAATTTGGTTTAAAAAATACAAATAACAATTGTTCTTCAGTAAAATAATGAACATCATATTGCTATCCGATCACTTTTCATGGCAACTACTGTGAATAAAATACAAAAGAAAACTACTCGTCTAGAATTGCAGAAAACATACCTGCCAATTTTACCCAATGTCCCATATTCACTTGTGCGTGTTCCAGCACTGGTCAGAGAAATGTATTGAGTGTGCCAGAAGGGGATGTTTATGATAAGTCATTTATCCATTTGTGAACAGTAAGAGAAACAGCTTGCATTAAGAAGTAATGATATCTATATAAAAAATAGAAATCACTTTTTAAAGTCCGACTAGCTTTAAAGCTTCCTACACTTATCCACGTTTGTACAAGAATTTGGTTGAAAAGAATACCAGTAACATGTTTTTCTGTCAAATAATAAACATTACATTGCCTTCCGATTACTTGTCATGGCAACTAATTTGATTGAAATACATTATATATGAAAACTACTCATCTACTAATGGTCCCAAAAGTGCAGACTACACGCCTGCTGACTTTACACAATGTTCGATGTTCCCTGGTGTGTATTCCAGTAGTGATCAGAGACAGTGGCGTAATGAGCAAAATCATTTGGGGGGTCAGAAACAATTACTAATAAAAAGGTATACACTTACATATGTACATGTGTCTGCATGTATGTATTTATGTATGTGTGTATGTGTGTGTGTGTGTGTGTATGTGTGTGTGTGTGTGTGTGTGTGTGTGTGTGTGTGTTCGTTTACTTCCATGCACACATTGCTAAATAGTATAGGCATATTATATATTCTTCAGTGTGTCCCAGTAGAAATGGTCCAATCGGAAAATGTTTTTTTAGTATAAGAAAATCAGATATAACCGAGCGAAGTTGGGTACTGTCATAAAGCTAAAAGATCATACTTTTCAGTGCATTTTTTTTTTTTTCATTTCATTTGATAGTGTCAATCCTGAGATATATTGAATTTTCTGCAATGACGGAAAATTGCTTTTGTCCCACTATACACTTTTACTATGTAGATCTTGCACGTTGTTTAAGCTATCTTTTGACAAAGAAACGACTAAATGGCATACAAATTTGTTGTGACATTGTTCAGTGTTCATTACAAACATATTTCAAGCACGTTGAGGTTGCTGTTGTTGTATTATTTCCATAAAAAGCGTAAACCTTACATTGACAAAGGAGAGGTACACGTGCGGTGCAACATAAAAACAGTGTGAATGTTTAATAACGAGATGACCGCACAGCAGTCTTGTTTTACTCCTAAGGAGTAAAACCTTTAAAAAGGTTTAAAACCTTTAAAACCTTTAAAATCTTTAAAAGGAGTATGGCCTTTTAACATCAAGAACCACAAAGTATAGCATAATTTATCAAGGATTTATTGTTTTCATAATTGAAGTTGTTAATTAGTTTTGATTTCATTGATTTTAACACATTCTGCTTTGAGGTGTAATTGTTGATTTTTTTTTCAATCAACACAAACAATGGGACGAACGAGATTTTGCCTGACTGCACAAAAATAATCATAACTTGTGATTTAAAAATGTAAATTAGATGAAATTGACCTTATCAGAAAGAAAATTTATTCTACTTCAATATAATACCGAATACACATACCTCTGGAAAAACAGAAATACCTTAAATAATTTTCTTCCGATTGGACCATTTTTTCTGGGACACACTGTATACTGTCAAAGTAAATCTGAGAAACTGAAACAAATGATGGTTACATGAATTATGACATCAGAATCCACTAGCCGGTGTAAAGATGGGCAATTACTGAAAATGTGTTCCTTTTAAAATTTTGATACCAGTAATAAAATCAAATGCATTCCACTGTGATGTTATTGGTTGTTCACAAACTGGAACGAGGAATATATTTGAAAGACCGTGAGTTGAAAATAAACAGACAGAGTTAGAAATGATAATGCTGCATAGAAATTCATCATCTAAATGCCTTTCCTTTTTCGATTTTTGGTTGTGTTGACATAATTGAAAATTATTGTAAAGTTTGAGAAAATACTGAATATTTTGTCAAGAAAATTACGCTTAGAATGCGAACTCTTAAGTCTCTTGACACGGTATTTCAAAGTATTGATATTCTCCCTGAAGATTTCTCCTTCAAACATAATTTTCCACTGCCCACAACCTTGCATTAGCCACAAATAATACACATTCTGATGTCTGAAACGTTTGATATGCGTAGAGTGTTTACTTGACATAGAGCGAGGAAACTTTCGATAAAGTCAGACTTTTCATAACGACAGTACCACCATATAATATTTTATTTGGCCAGATCTCTGATATTCGGTCCATGTATCAGTCACAATCAAAAGTGGGTCAATGCAATTTTGATGTATACTACTATTCAAGTAATAAACACATTTCTAATGATTATAACTGAATTCCTGTAATAATGTTCTACGATCCTCTTCTAACTGGGTGATGCGAAGAGATGTAGCAGTTTTGCTGGTTTGTGTGGACAAAGAAACATGAACCTATCGATGTTTGGAATTACACTGATAAACATTTAGCAGTTTAGTGTACAGCATAAAGCAATCTACTACTATTGTTTTACCCATTATTAGCTTACTTCGTGGGCAGTCATAATTTTGACAAAATTTGATTCCAGTGGGGGAAATTGTGATTATTTGAAAGATGCATTGCAAAATTTGTGTTATTTAATACGGTCGAAGAAAGGAGTTTAGTAATTTAAGTCTCGCCGTATCATGTTAACATGCTATCACAGAGCCATTTGAGCCAAGGACTGCACGTTATAGACGGTTGCTTACTATAAATAGATAACCATTATGGAAAATAGGACTATAAAATACCAGATTTACGACATCTGCATCAATTCATGAATGCAAAAAAGATAGTTTCTTACTATAAGCCTCGCTGACCTCATTAATTCAACCGATTTAATTTGGGTCACCCCCCCCGCCCATCTGTACGTCCCACTTCAATCAGGAATGTTAACAGCTTGCCCACCTTAGAATAAATCAGACCATCCAGGAAGACTGTATGGTTGTACAACTCGGTTGTTTTATGTCTATCTGGCTATACGAGGTTGCCATTCTAATTGCATGTTATATCCCATATGTATTGTAATTTTGGACTGTGTTTGATCAGCTATTTTCGGTTACCCATCCATCACCTCATTCCTCATGCCATGTCACCTGTCACCTCCACTCCATGATTTCCATATTCATCAGGTGTGACCATGCATTTCATCCCCACACCTGAGTCTTCTGTTCTACATTCATTATTACGTAATCACCCCCAGGTCTTTACCATTCCCATCTTACCATTTCTTATTGGTTGTTTTATGAATTGTCCCTCCTTTGCTTTTACTTTTATTCAGTCAGTCAGCAGTGTGTATGCAAATGAGGCATAATTAGGCACCGAACACAGCACACAAGACTTCTCTGTGTGCTTTGCATACTCAATGAGCTGAGACACTTCTTTTTGAAATTACAATAATTCATGATCACAGTAGTGTATAATAAAGAAAGTTAAATGACAACATAGCAGACACTTCAAAGTTTATGCTTATATATGTTTCATTTAATTTGATCACTGGTAAGATTATAAAACTTGAGGTCAAAAAGATGATAAAAAAATGAATTTTTCTTCTCTGTTTATCAAACTCAAATGAAAGCTAAATCTGGTTGCATCTCCGTTATTTTAAGATCATTGTAAAAACCACCTATTCGACTTTCTTTCTATCACATTTGTGTTGCTATTTATGTTTTATACCAGTCAGGATCTAGCAAAATATCAGAAGATGCAAAATATGACCATGGATTTCTGCAATCCTGTATGTGATTGGCTGACTCCACACCAGTGGCGGGTAATTCAAACAAGACAACCCGCTGTGATGACCTTTATGTAAACCTCTTGCCATTGCATGCAGTGGAGGCATGTTTTGTATTTTCTCTGGCCAATCACAGTTTAGTTGGAAACCACAGCATCCAATGAAATGCTCTCTAATATTCTACTGAGTGGCATTTATTTATTTGTACTTTGCTGGATCCTGACCGGTATACAACATGAATAGCAAAACAAATATCATACAAAAAAAGATGAATTGTTGCTCTTTACAGTGATGTAAAAATTAGTGAGATGCAAGAATACTTAACTAGACCTTTAACTGTTCAAAAATTCATTAAAATTTCAATTTTAACATCAAATTTGAACCTTTATTTACACATTTGAAAACAATACAAATGTCAAATTAAAAGATATTGCTGAAAAGCTTGAAATATCTCCTTTACAGTGAGGTATCACACTAAACTATTAGAATTGATTTTCTAAGTTTATTTGGAGTTTCAAAATGAAATGTCCCAGTTCATTATATATGCACAGCGCGTTCACCCATGAATACGCCCGGCACGAAAGGAAAGGATTTTTGATGCACTGCCGACTGACTGTATTGGTTCATTTATCTTTATTTGAATACATACATATTTATGATTATACAGTTATGTGTTTGTAAGGCCAAGCAGCCCTGAATGTCCATTTAATAAAATAAGAGCACTACCAGAGTTCGTTTCGTTCAGACGTCTTTATTTTGTGTCCCGAGTCCTTCTACATTTAGTTAATCTCCCGTATTTATATTTCCAAAGTTACAACATTCATTTTTCCACACTACACATATATCTAATGTTTTTACCTATGAATTGCCCTGTCATAAAACCCTTCGTTGCACTTGAATACCTGCTGTATTCTTTGCAGTGCAAGCCGAGGCAAGCTTGTATGATACATTCAAAAGTGATAAAGGTCTTCATAAAAAAAGTACTGTGATAATCAGCCTAGGCAACAGTGATTTGACCTCTACCCTCTGAGTAACAAATGTGTTGTCACATTCATATGATTAATTCAATTAACGTAATGCCAAACAAATCAAATACAAAAGAACAAAAAAAAATCAATTCATGACCAAATCATGTTAAGCCTGAAGCTAGCACTACATTAAGTCCATTATATCTTAAATGACCCTGAACTGATTCACCCTGTTCGTATGACGGAGTATGTTCCCTATAGTGGGAGACGGTAGGGATATTTTGGTTCAGATTTTTCTAAAAGCACCGAATTTGGTGCACATGTCACCCATACCATACTATTTCGATTTTTGACAGGCGCCAAGAAGGGCGCCCTCTGGGGGCGCAACTTTCATCAAAAATCCAATATGGCCGCCATTGGAGCTAATATCAGCTCTAGTTTCAAATCGAAAAAAGCCACAGTGTAAAAAGTTTGTTTTCCATGGGTTTTCAAGGCCGGAGAATCTGATTCTGATTATTTTATTGATTTGATATCAACATTTTGCCCTAGGGTCATAATAAGGGTCATATAAAAACAGCACCCCCTTTTTTATATGGGGGGATCAATGGCACGTGGGGTAGTAGGAAAGGCGATTGCCATAATGTTAACGTTTGACCTCATTTGACCTTTGATCTACTTTCGTGACCTTTGACCCAATCTAACTTTGGGTTCTTTATAGGGCGTCTACCATCTAATTTAATGGTTATCACATGGGTAATGGTTGCAAAGCTACCAACTCCAGTAAAAACTTGCAGAAACATGGCAAGAGCCATAATGTGTCTCGCCCCTCATGTTAACATTTGACCTTTCATCTACTTCTGTGATCTTTGACCCCAATATAACTTTGAGGTCCCTGTAGGGCATCTATGCTACTATTCAAGTTTGGTTACCACATGGCTAATGGTTTTAAAACTACCAACTCCTCCTGCAGAAACTTGCAGGTAAATTTAAAATTTGACCTCATTTGACCTTTACCTACATAATTATATGACCTTTGAACCAAAATAACAATGAGATTCGTCTATAGTATCTACCAACCAAGTTTGATTACAAATGGGCAAATAGTCGCAAAGTAATTCAAGTTTCATTGGCAGTGATGGGCGGAGGACGGAAAGAGGCCAAAGACCAAATTTTGGATTGAACTTACAACATGTCTACTTTTTTTTTCTTTCTTTGCTGATTGTTCATCTTTAAGGTGTATCTAATCAGATCCAGAGTGGTGTGGACTTCTCATCTGCGGCAATTTCAATATTAAAAAACAAAATGTATTAATGGCTGTTGGACACTAGATGTGGTCATAAATCCCTTGTTATTTATTCGGAGTAATTTAGGGGTCCATCCCCATGTTTTAGAGCTCAATAAACTCCATTGAAAAAAAAAATAAAACATGATTGTATACAAACCCACCAAATTCAAGATGACATTCAAAATGGTCTCCAATAACTGAAAGTGGCCATGCCCATAGTTTTAGGGGCAATGAGTTCATTGAAACAGCTAAAAATGTTGATTGCTAAAAGAAAACTATCCAAATCCAAGTTGGTGTCCATGCTGTGTGTCAAATGGCCACTAATTTCAGTAAAATAACTTTAAAGTCAGCAAATCGTCATAATTATGACTATTATTTTGGTGTCTGACAGACTGGCAAAGAGTTTAAGAGGTTTTAAAGTAGATAGCTAGCTGATAGTGTCATAAGTAAAGCTTGAACGCTGCTGACCTATTCATTCATAATATTGCCCAAAACTTAAAAAAACACATGGCTTTACATGCGAGTCGTTTGCTATATGTCTCTGTACGATTTCTAGTACTGTACATGTTTAGGATTAATAAACCAATGAAAAAAGTGCAAACATCTGCCATTGAATAATTATGTTCAATAGAATAATTGTGCAAGTTAACCACTAATCTTAAAATGTTCCTGATCACCATTTTCCCCAATCACAAGATTGTAGACTTAAGATCTTATGATATGATTTTCATTCCTCAATTGCCATGATCACATATACATTAGACAGACAGCCAGGCTAGTTGTCAGTTTCGAGATTTTCAAGGTTTTCAAGGGTGTCATCAGTTTTTAAAGTTCCTAACATAACTTTTCTGGCAGTTATATTGCATAAAAAAAAATATTTTGTATATCTGCATTGCCAACGTGACCATCAGTCAGTGATAGCAGAGATTGTTACTTCTTTTCTTCTAATCCTGACTTGTACGCGTTCCTGTGAGCGTCCAGTTGGTATATTCTGTATCACGGGAAAGTAGTCTTTAACATATATTTCTTCAAAAACGGTTTACAGGCAGTCTTTAAGGGATAAATAAGGCCTGTCCACCTGAGACATTAGCAATTAATGGCGGATAACTGAGTGATCACTGAGGTCACTCATTTATTAGAAAGTTAATTATTCATTTGTACAGCCATAAAATAACTTTTGTTGCTCATTTTTTATGTCACCTTGGAAAATATTGTCACCTTTCCAAAAATGTACTCACTATTGCTTGTATAACTGGATTGTCAAATCCCTTAAACTGAATGGAAGATAGTAAATTCACATTATTGTGACCGGTCATTTTAACAATAAGAGGCCTATTGGTAGTCATATTTGAAGCAATTTTGGATTTGCAATATTTTTATTGATAAGCATTTGATATTTTAATGGTTTCATTTTATTCATTGACTCATAAAATATGGATATAGACACCAGAGTTTCTTCTCAGTCATGAATAATGATCAAGTTACTAGTATACCCACTGCCGGTTGGTGTTTTAGCCATTTTGGACGCCATCTTGGATTAACGGGATTTGTAAGCAATTAATGATTTTTTTTTGTTACAAAGGCCTTAACATAAGAGGATAGACTCCATAAGTACATATTGGGGATGTTTGAATATTTAACATTGAGAGGTCCACACCAGCCTGGATCGCATAACATACACCCTATAAGATGAAACATCCACTGAAAAAAAAAGTATAATTATATCGGACTATGATTGGTTACATCCCTTTGCTGGAGGAATAAAGGTCCCCAAAATAGATCAAAAGAAGTATTACATGTTCTATGGGGACATACATTTATTTTGTGCTTTTGGACAGATTCTACGTGATAAATTATCTGTGTTGTTCCATAGGGGTCCTTGCCCATCCAATTTCCTCTTTTTTCAGTATGATATGATATCCCCAGTATGTCCCCCTTTATAGCCATTATGACCATTGGTATTGAAATTACATTTCCATCTAACCCAGATGGTGGCCATGTTGGATTTCACCAATGTTGCGACTGGTGCTTGTCTTCGTGCAGATAAAAAGAGGACGAGTGTGAACTACATAAATGGGCAGATTAATTACTATTTGTAAGAATCGTAACATTTTGATCTCCTATAAGAAGCCTTATACGTGCCTCACCACCGTAGCCAACAATTCAAGATGCACTATCTCATTTTTTGTTAATGTATGACTCTTAATATAACCCTAGGGCAAAATGCTGACATCACATGGTTTAAATAACATCAGAATCAGATTCTACGACCCTGAAAACCCCTAAACAGCACAAACTTTTATTACAATGAACAATTTTGATTTGAAACTAGAGCTGAAATTAACTCTAATGGCGGCCAGATTGGATTTTTAACGAAAATGGCGCCCCCAGAGGGCGCCCTTCTTGGCGCCCGTCAAAAATGGTAATCGTATGGTATGGTCGACATATGGACCAAATTTGGTGCTTTTAGAAGAATCTGAACCAAACAGCCCTTTTCATGCCCTACCGTCTCCCACTACTAGATTTTCTTGCAAAGTGACCTTTTCAACAATATTTTCTACTACGTTAACAGTTGGCGTACTGTCCATTTTCGGCTATCCGCAACGGTATCCGTTTTCAGCTATTCGGCACAAATGGCCGAATGAGGGCGCAAAAGTATCGAATTTATCGAACAATCACAACGATAGTTAGATTAAGAGTACAGGCGTTTTATTGGGCACGCGTTACGTGGCCAGCCAGCGTGTACAGGTACACATGACTGGAAGTCATCCCGGTTAAGTCATGCAAACACAACGACTTTAATGCAACATCCACGTCAGTGTATAGACAAAATCAGGATGATAAAGCCATAGGCCTACATTACACTGCTAAAACACATGCAGATAAATTGTATCTCACGATAAACGTTGCGGGTCCTGCTTAATACATGTAATATACACATGAATCAGACGGGATCCATAGCTATGTTTTGCAGAATATTTATGACATTGCATAATGTTTTACTAGGATAACTTTACGTGTCGGAAAACATTGTCAGTGAAATTAATAAGTATGTTGACTAACCCATGGCAGGTGGCGATAAAATGTATGTCATTGACGGTGCAGATTCCGACCAATATCACACTAAAAAATACGAGTTCAAATCTGCACCCCTAGGGGTGCAGAGCCTTCTTCCAATAGTAGCTCTCCTACAGGTGCAAATATACACCCTACCTAGGGGTGCACAGTGTGCACCCGTATGTAGGGTGTACATCTGCACCCCTAGGGAAGCTTACTTGCATCCCCAAAGAAGCTTGTTTGCACACCTTGGGTGCTTATATGCACCCCTACCGGAGCTAATTTCCACCCCTAGAGGAGCGTATTTGCACCTCTTCGGTGCTTATGTGCACCCCTACAGGAGCTTATTTGCACCCCTAGAGGAGCATATTTACACCCCTTAGGTATTTATATGCACCCTTATAGGAGCTTATTTGTACCCCTGGGGAGCTTATTTATAGCGGAGCTTATTTGCACCCCTTCGGTGCTTATTTGCATCCCCTTGAGGAGCTTATTTGCACCCCTGTGGAGCTTATTTGCACCCCTTCGGTGCTTATTTGCACCCCTAGGGCTGCAGACGCTTGTCCTTATAGCAGTACCCCTAGGGGTGCACAATGTGCACGTCTATGTGGGGTGCTCATTTGCACTCCTTGGAGAGCTGCTATATCGACTGAGGTGTGCATACCTGTGCCCACAAGGAAGTATACAGGCTCCCCAATATAGGGTGTATGTATGATTCCTTAGCAGTGTAGATTTGTACCCTCAGGGATGCCAGCTTGTGGAACAACTGCTTCTTTTTCACACTACTTAACATCAGTACACATGTCTGCAGACTCTCACATTCTCATGCTATCACATCATTTTGTCACTCTTGCTCACTTTAATCTGGAGTTGTCTGGAAGAAAGAATGAAGTAAAATAGTGAATCCAGTAAACATGAAATATTAAAGGTAAATGACATGATTGGGGGTAGTCCTCAACTTGGGCTGAAACTACTTTAGAATCAAGTAAACTATGCAAGGAATCTCCTGTGAAAATCTTGTAGTCAAACGTTGACTCATTCTAAAATAATTAATGTCAATAGCCCTCGTGGCAAGCAAACCTGCTGTGTGGTTGTCTATGGGTCCTATTTTTATTGTGTCCCGATAACATTAAAATCCCAGTATATTCATGCTAGATTCTCCTTCAGTAAACAAATTTAGGAAAAATCCTTCCAGCTGGGAGATCTACTCCACCTGGTGTATAATTGGTAAATATTTCAACTCATTTGGTTCTTGAGGCATTTTCAATTGCCACCAATCATGCCACTAACCTTTAATACTTGATATTTAAATAAAAATATGAACTTTAGTTTCTTGGATAAAACATTTTGAAATGCATGCCACATAGTCTTTAAATAATAGCATAGCAGTACATGTATACATCTTCGTTTAAAGAGTACAGAAAGCTCACATCAAATACATGTACATATGTTTACATATTATAAGTTACATAGCGGTATATTAAAGTTTCAAGCGCCATAATAAATGGTTAATTATCTCATCTACATTTAGTTGAAACAGCTTCTATCCACTGTTTAAAATTTGTACTCTAAAGATTGCATCTAACAAATATCAAACAAATGTATAGGACTGTATAAGCGTATGACATGATGAAAAGTTGGCTTGCAAACAACCAGCCTGCCATCATTATAACAAACTAGATGAGACCTGTGTCACAAAATCATAAAATGCATGAAATTCCTAGAAGCTAATCTGACAACCATCAACAATTTGCTTACATAAAATAAAAAAATAAAGTACATGTAGTTATATTAGCAATATTAAAAATGACAGCAATAGTTTTCACAGATATGATGAGATATAAATTGGCTACAATGTTAAAATTAGAAATTATCTCTAAAACCTTTGAAAACATGTGTCACTATACAACTGTGCAAACAAAATATTTCAAGGTAAAAAATGTTAAAATTATTTTTGAAAGCTATATAATCCATTACACTGTATTCCATTTTCAAATGAACATCAAATCGTTAGCTGAATGTAGTCACACCATTATGTCCATACAAAGTCATGTACAGTGATATACGATGTGAAGGTGATCTAATGTACTTGCATCTTGTATACAAACTGAGTTGTTTAAGTCAAAACTTGACACAGGTTCAGTTATGAGGATTGCAATGCGACCAACATTTTTTCTAATATTGTAGTATTACTGTGATTGGTACACATATTATGTTAAAAGTTGCAAGGTGTAATATCGGAGTTGTCAGGACAAATTATGGCAATTACCCCGAGGGTTTTGTTTTTGCTCTAAATGCAACCTCATTGTACCGACGTATACTACTTTTGTACTCATCTGAAATGTATATGACAGATATCAATACAAAATGATCTAAATACCTTTATGAACATGAACAATGGCATGGTGACACGACATATGCTCCGGCGACAAATGCTCCGACGACAATTGCTCTGAAAAATGCGACAAATGCTCCGTGACATTTGCTCCGCGACAAATGCTCCGGCGACATTTGCTCTGTCGACAAATGCTCCGGCGACATTTGCTCCGACGACAAATGCTCCGGCGACATTTGCTCCGGCGACATTTGCTCCGACGATATTTGCTCCGGCGACAAATGCTCCGGTGACATTTGCTCCGGCGACATTTGCTCCGACGACATTTGCTCCGGCAACAATTGCTCCGGCGACATTTGCTTCGGCGACATTTGCTCCGGCGACAATAGTTCCTAAGGTGCTACAAATGCTCAGGCACATTTGCTCCGGCGACAATTGCTTCGAC
>JZLH01S0611634.1:0-11497 GCA_001188425.1 Eucidaris tribuloides
GTCAGGGACTCGAGCCGTGGTAATAGAGGACTGTGTGGCGGGTTTGGGGAGAGGGTTCGTTCGTGAGTGTTGGTTTCTCACGGTTTATTAAGCCGCCCTGAGGATAGTTCAAGTGACTGAGGTGTGTCGAAATAGGCATAAGGGGATTGGGTTTCCATGTGCAGTAGGTGAAAATTGCGTTTGTAAATTAGGATTTTTCATTTTTCTCGTTCGTCGTCTGCTCCCGGTCGTGTGTTGCTGTTGATTGTACAGTTTAAAATCATCGGGTCTCAGACGTTATCCCTGTTCTTTGTTCTTTTTTCTACGTATGACCGAAGGCAGTAGCGGCAGGGTAGGGAGGTGCGTGTAAGTGGGGAAAAGGAAATGTGTGAAGGTGGGGAATGGATGAGAGGAGGTGTGGAGAAGGGTGAGGGGAGAGAATGTGGAGGGAATGGATATGGGAAGGGGTAGGGGGGTGGTATGGATGCTTACAGCGTTAACTGTGATGTGGATGTGTGTGCAGTTATGTTGTTGCGATATCTGGTGTTTCACAGTTTAATTGCGGAAGACAAAAAGTTTGATTTGACGTGGAAAGCGTAACGTATGTAAGTAAAGACGCATGTATTAGGCTGAATCTGATGTAATTTTGGAAATCAAAGTACGTTGAAACGATAGATTGTTGACAAGTGTCGATGATCGGAAGTACAAAGATATAGCAAATGATCAACGATGACGTAATGTGGTGAGAAGAATGGCAACAGAAATAACGGTAGAAAAAGATAAAATAGATAGGAGGAACAAAGGAAAAAAATGAATGGAATTTTAATAGGTGGGGAGGTAGAAACATGAGGAGATTAGAAACAGAAAATAAATGGAACAATGAGCGATATGAATTTGATCATGTTTCTTTTCATCCTCCCTCTGTCTTTTATGCACTTTCTCTGTTTCTTACACTATCTTATCTATAACGAATTATCACTCCATCTCCTTCCTACAAATAGCTCACTTCTATATATCCTCACTAACTCCCATGTGGATAAATTCCATTGTTTCTCCGGAGCTCATGATAATACCTCATTATTTTTTTGTGTATATCAGTGTTTCGAAAATAGAAAAAGGCAATCGTATTTCTCTGGAATAAATTGAGATAGAAGATGACTAATGATAATGAAGATGTTCCTCAAGGTAGATCGACGAGAAAACACACAACTAACACATACAACATACAAAACACTGCACGCACAGATGCCATTATCCAGATAAGTACGCTCTTACATATATTTAACCGCTTTCTCTGTGTATGCGGTCTGTAGTGTGTACAGTGTGTACACGCGTCAACTTTGTTACAACACCATCCCACACATCAATGGTCTAAGGGTCAAACCCGGGCCGGGTCTCGACAGCCAGACGCAACGTAAAGACGTGGTGGTTGGGAGAGTATCGTGACGTGAGCTGTGGTTTAAACCTGTACGTTATTAATGCCGGTTCCGTGTACCCAGAAATCAATTCTATAGGGAAATAGAAGAATCAAAAAAGTTGATTACTGCCCAACGAGGTTGAAAATGTCTGCTTGGTGATAATAGCACTGTGAGAGTTTATTTCGCCATTTTCTCTCTCACCCTTAATCATGTAAATTTGAGGCAATAAAAAAATTACGTACGTACACAAGGAATTAGAACCTTTTCTCTTTACTCCAACAATAATGTGCGCAGGGAGCGTCTCAGTTAGTGGGGAGTTGGACCGGAAGACAGGGCCAGGTAGGGAGGGCCGAAGGGGAGGGGGAAGGGGAAAGGGAAGGGGAAGGAAAAGGGGAGGGGGAAGGGGAAGGAATAAGAAGGGGGAAGGGGAAAGGGAGAGGAAAGTAAAAAGCACTGCATTATTGAGTCTTCTGGAGACTGATTCCGACTCTCTTTCACAAGATGCTTTTGCCGATATTATTAAATGTTTCCTTATTTCTCCTAATTGTTTTTTTTTTTTTTGGGGGGGGGTGTCTCCTTTACGTTTCCTCATTCCTTCTTCTTTCCAACATTATACTTTCGCCTTCCTTCCTTTGTTAAACCCCTTAATTAATTTCTATTATTTTAGGCGCGTTATTTATAACGTTCTTAATTTTCGTTTTGACTGTTTTTTTCCGCTTTGATTTATTTTCTCTGTAATTTCATTTCGCGTGTTGTTAATCGTTGTCTATCTTACCTACACAATCCCCTCCCCCTAAATTATATTATTTTACGCAACGACATTTTTGGGGGGGGGTAAGTTAAAATAAACACAAATGTTGACATTCACGCAGAACAGAAAGAAAAAGTTATCAAAAGGTCAGAGAACGCCTCTGTTTTTTGATGTCAGTGCGGGCGCGTGAAGAAAGAATGTCATCTGGCTTGGCAATGCCACTGGGCTGTCCAGGGCAGCTGTTATTCTACAGTGTGAATGATTTGTGCAGATACTTGTGAAATGCTGAAAGACGAAGTTCCTGAATATGGTGGAATTAAAATGATGCTGTCACTCCACTCATTCATTTCTGCCCTTGTTCATAAAATTGCTGCGCGCGCATGAATACAGATGGTCACATTATTATGGCTTCGGAAATGAGGCGCTGGGTGTGTCGCAATGGCAGTATGGCCAGAGATGAAAATCAACCAATCAGAAATTGTCTGATTCTCACGAGTTGCAGCAAATAAATGTCACATATTACAAAATGATAGCTGAGTCGCTTGACCCATTCTTTCACAGGCAGATTTCAGAACAGAGCATTATGGCAAGCGGAATATGTGCTGGGCAATGGATGTATGGGGGGGGACATTTGCGGATAAGCCGAATGACTTTCGATCCCCTTCGAATCAACTAGGTCAAAATCGGTTAAATTAAAGATTGGTGTCAAACAGACAAACAACCAAGTTCTCCGCGATTCGGGGAAAGGTTTTTTTTCTGGGCGATAGAAGAGGAAGATGATTTGCCCGGAAAGGGGGTGTTTGACAGACACCACGCAAACACCCCCTGCATACGCTCATCATCACGAGATTGATGATAATGAGCTATTCCGTAAAATACTTTAATAAATGGAAGCATTGAATAAGGTATTTCTAATAACAGGTAATATAGATCCAATCACATACCACCGAAATACTAAAAACAATTAGAACATAACATAACACTAACATACAGAACATTAGATCACTAATAAATAGACAGTGATCAAATTCATAAACAGGAAAGACATCATTTTGTATAACACTAATGTGCATAAACTATATAACATAAAAAAATAGCAAAATATCAGGAACGAATAAAATCAAAATAAAAGGCAATATTTCTTCTTTCGTTTAGCCCAGCTAATTGTTATAAGGAGCAGACATCCTTCCATAACCCTTGCATCCCTCCACATTTACATCACTCTGGAATCTGTAAAAACAGTGGAAACTGACTTCATTCCTTTCTCACGACTACAAAAGATTATAACACCAAATTGTTTTTGTCTATCTGCCATGGCTTATTTATAAATAAAAGAAAAAAATCATGGTCTCCGCGAATGACAAATGCGCTTTTAATCGCTAATCAGATGTGTGGAGTCAGCGTGTCTTGAAGCTCCAAGCTGGTTGCTATGGTAAGTCAACATCGATGCGCTCAGCCCACCCCCCGCCGGCCCAAGAATAATAGGGACTTTCGGCAAACGCGACGAGAGCCGAGAGAACGCGGAATCACCCAACTGTGAACGGTCCCGCACCGCGCGGCCGTCTCCGATTCTTGACCAGTTTCGCTTTGCTTGGACGAGACTAACGGCAGCGCATGTGACGTCAGTACTGACCATTTGGCCAGTGGTGTACGAGGCCTACATATTGCACATGTTGAAATCTTCATTGAGTAAGTATACAGCTTTAAGTTTGCCGAAACGTTTTTGGATGAAAAACGATTGCGTACTTAATTAGCACACAGCAACTTGAACTTTCACATCTCATTGAATCTAGGAACTGCCTTTGATCTAGACATCTTTAACGAATGGGTGAATCAAAAATAATATCGAACGAACTTGCCTGTCAAATTTCTCTAAATTGTCTTGAAAATGTGGACTTGTCTAAGGTCAGCTGATGGTACTTCAAATCTACTTCTATTGATTTATGTTGTATTACCAGCGAGTTGTCTCTTCCACCCTCCCTGGTATAACCACTGAGCGTACTGCTGTATAACCAGGGAGTTGTATACTCCCTGGTATAACCAGGGAGGTGGTATAACAAAGAATAACAAGACACAAAGTGAGAAATCACGACAAAACAGCTAATGTTCGACTCCATCCATTGCGTCCAGAAAACACGTGTACCTACGTGTGTGTGAATGTTTACTTAACAGCTTAACCGGCCAGCGTCTTCGAACAAAGAGCGCTGATTGGCTGGCTGCATTGATCCTTCGGACAGGCGGACCGAACGCTATTTTGCCAGAGGACGGTTCTCGTTTTGGCTGCGACGGGGGGTTTTTCGAGGACACGCATGCGCACATCGATTTCCGGCTTAGATTACCGTCCTATTCTTCTCCCGTCGCGTTTGCGAAAAGTCTCTAATGACGTTTGAGATGCATGTAGGCAACATGCTTGACGTATGGATTGAAGAATTGAGAGTTTTTCTGTCATAAATAAACGATGATGGAAATCACGATAATTGATGATGATGGTGATAATAACACTAATTATAATGATGATAATAATAAATGATTATAATAATGATAATAATAATAATGATAATAATAATAACAATAATAATAAAAATAATAGGCCTAATAATAACAATAATAATAATAGTAAAAGTAATGACGACGTTAGAATTAATGATAAAAACAATGATCATCGACAAAAAACAACAACACATTAGCAATATAAATGTAGAACATGAATTTAAAATATTTTAAAAATAATCAATCATATTAACAACAACAAATATTTCATCACAGAAACATACACGCATGAAAATACATCACACCCGACAAAATGCAATATACACGACGCGCAAGTACCATTCGCCAAAATCTCCGGTCGCACAACCAAACTGCGCTAGCCGGCTTATAGCGCCTCGTTCAATCACAACGTTATGTGTTACGATACGATCGCAATGTTTGCCGCGAAATCATCTCACATCGTCGTCTCATCTCAATCAACTGCTTCAAATAACGCAATAATATAACCGCCATATCGAAATACCTGGGTCATTGGCATAAAATAAAGTAATTAAATGCTCAAACTTTGCAACAGTTTTAAACCTCGCCTTTTATAGAAAGTGTCTCATTTTAGGCCCATTGAATCGCTAGACCGCGCCTGATGCTACAAAACTCACGGCAGTATTTTTTCTTCATTTTAAATACCATAATGTCACAATTCTATGATCGCCGGAATTTTTATAGCCCAAGCTTTCAGCAAACGTGCGAAACGCGTCCTCAGAGAACGGTAAGCCCGTTTAACTCTTCTGTCGAAACAATAGCGCGATACCGTCTCGTAAACGCAAATCCGCTCTTGTCGACTAAGTAAGTCCCTTCTCGAGCGAGACAGAACGGGAAAGAACGTCAGTACGGAGATCCCTACTAACGCACTAACCAATGTGTTCTGATGCAATTTGCTTCACTAAATTGTACCCTTAAATAATGCTAAAATAAAAAAGTTGACAGTGAATAGCATTTGTCTTTCACTTTTAAAAAGGTTGGAACCGCATCACAAAATCACTCGCATAAAACGTAGATACAATGATAATCATACATTAAAATTTGAGATTATTAACAGATTTTTTTATCGATTGAAAAACATGTACCGTACATTTTCTGTATTTGTGAAAATTTTCAATCAATTACTCGCAAAATCATATCTAACTTCGAAATTAACAAATAAAGTAAAAATAAACGCAAAAGAGTTTCCCAATATGCACACGATCTAAAAGTAATAGCCTTTTAAAAGTACACAACACTCAACAGTTTGCCGATCGCACGTTCAAAGTCCCCCGACCTTAAAGAAAAAAAAAAAAAAAATTGACACAATAAGGAATCTAATGTAAAATTGATTTGCTACAGTATCTATAGAAAATAAAATTTTTATTCAACATATCAGCTTCAAAATACAAAGACAAAAGCGAAAACAAATCACAAACAATTATCTACGTCCATTGGAATAATATATCAGAGTGACCAGTATAAATCAACAACACACTCATACCAACTAATGAAACTTACCATCTTGTAGATCAGCATCACTTGCGTTGATCAATTAATGTCATGAAGCAACCAAGTGTGTAGACAAATTTTGTGTAACCAGATATAATACAACACCAAAGCATGGTCACGGAATGACAAGACCTATTACTTTGTATCTCAAGTTTAGATGAAAAGAAATCACATGTATAAAGAAGTAGAAATCCAAATTATACTGTCAAATTTCAGAGGTCAATCGAAACTGTCTGGAAATAGGCATTTCCTTTTAAAGTGTTCAGTCAACCATTATTCAACTTTGACTTGAACCATAAAACCAAAGTTGATCAGACAAATTATTTAAAAATCTTTCAAGTAGTATGGTACGTCATAAAGTTCATGGCAGACATCAGAAAACAACACCAAACCTACTGAAAATTAATGAGTGAAAGGTTTGCAAAGACTGAATTTTTAAATGATCATTGAGCAGATATCGCTATGAACATTGCCTACAGCAAAAATGTCATGCTCCCCACCCCCATTATTTTGATTTCTTGATTAAATTCTCAAAAATGGAAGCATTTCAGAGTGTGTGAGATTTTAAAGGCATCAAAAGATATTAGGTCTATTTGAAAAAAAAGTATTTCATTTTTAACCATTTACCAAAATTGTCTGTTGCCTTTTAAGTCGGTTATTGTGTTATCAAATATAATCAACAGAACTGGATTTATCCCTTTTGGGATGGTATTTAAATTATTGTCAGTCAACTTTGGCATATATATACTGTTCTAATTGGAATAAATATGACAACAATTTAATACTAGATTTTAATTCGTCACTGAGACGAATTGGTGATCCGCGTATTCGCTCCGATCAGTAGACCTCAAGAGATTGTGACAGTCTATATGGCGTATCATAACTTGTTTGAAGCTGTCCCTTTTCACCTCAACTTCAATGTCAAAAATTACTTAATATTTCGGCGTGCGCGTACGCGTTCGTCGTGACTCCTGCACGCATATGATTAGCACCAGTGATGACCTTTGACCTGAAGTTACTGTGTACCAAGTTTAGTTATCACACTCCACTCCAGTCATGAAATATGCGCAAAACACGATTTTTCTTTGTGACGTCATAGATGACGTCAGAAGAATTTGTCATAGAAAGTGATATCTGAAACCTTATCTACGCATCATAGGCTATCAGAATAAGCAATAAAAAGTAGGGGTCACCGTTAATTCTAGAGGGTTATGAGCAATTTACAAATGGTCATATTTCACTACGCCCGCAATGCGCGCGCATTTATGTTTTTTGGGTATATAAGCAATATTTTGGGTCCTGATGGTCGGGAAAGGGTTCTAAACGATGTAGAATTCAGTCAGACATCTAACTTCGGGTCTTGCAAAAACACGGTATGTATTTCCTGATCAAATTTGTTGAAAGCGAAAAGGATCGTGCAGTTACTATGAAATCCGAGATAATCCTTCTTCTCTTGTACAGATGGCCTTCAAATGCTGTTCAGAAATCAGATTCGTCTGTCTGGTATGTTACTGTGAATACATACCCACCACTGAATGTTGTCAAAACGATTCAGGTGATACAGATAAAAAGATTGCACATCGACTGGATACGCAACCATGAATATGTACGGATCGATTCCTTGTCAGAGATAATAGTTCGGCGATGATACCAATAATTGAAATTCTCATCATGTGATTATATAGTGACATCTTCTTTTATCCCTAAATAAAGGAATAGATAACAATGCCGAAAGAAGTGTATCGCGTGGGCACAACCAATAGATGCCAAATTCCTCTATTTAAACATGTATAATTGAAAATCAACAGCTCAAAAACCTCATCAAGACCTCCTAGGTTGCAATCTTTAAGCTGTTACAACATTAAGCTAGTTTACTATTGTCAGACATTCTCCTCGTAGAACATAAATCAATTTAAATTTCCATCATCTTAGTCCGCTCTTTCATTTTTTCTTTTTAAATTCAACGAATGTCTTCCATCTTTTCGTCATCTTCATCCCTGAAAAGGTATGTCCTTCAGAGAGAATCGAAAAGATGAGTACATTAAAGGTGTGAAAGGCACGTGTGAAAAAGATACATCGATTCTTTCACATGGATTTAAGAGTCAATGGACCTTTTCAAAGAAATGTGTTAAGGAGCTTAGCACCACACACCACCATAGGAGAATGACAAAGAAAAGTACAACATACAGACGATAGAGAGCTCTTACCATTATATTATGTTACTAACAGGTACTCACGTGGTGAAATGTGTGTGAAATGAGATCCTAATGATAACCAGAAATGACGGCACACACCTGAATACATTACAAAATAGCCACTCCCAAGGGAGGGGAGATATTCTGTAATCGTAATGAGGTAGATATGTGTCCAACAATGAAGGGGGAGGCAGGGCACAGAGGGCTGGGGACAAAAGGCTAGAGGGTAGGGGGCAAAAGGTAGGTGGCAGGGGTTAGGGTAGTAGTCAGGGTGCTGGGGCAGAGGGATAAGGTCGGAGGTAAGGAAAAGGGACTGGGAGGCAGTGGGCAGGGGAAGGGAAAGGGGAAGGGACAGGGGTTGGGGCAGTGGGCAGGGAGCTGGGGCCAGGGGGATGGGGCAGGGGGCTGTGGGTAGGGCCTGGAAAGGGGTGGAAACAGGGTGCTAGGACAAGGGGCTGCAGGCAGTGAACAAGGAACTAGGGGCAGTGGGCTGGGGGAGGGGGCACACATTGGGGCAGAATCTTGAAGGCAACAGATTAATTTTAGAAAATTCTTACAATCATTGGAAAGTAGCAACATTTAATTGTTTCTATGCAAGCAACCCTCCTTTTTTTTTTTACATGAAACGTCTTCTAAATTTGCATTTTCTCCACAGAAACTTTCTCTTTATGTCATATCTTCTGGCTATCTCATATTTATGTTTTCATGACTGTGTAAAGCATAAGTGTGTTCATATATGAACAATTCAGACATGAAGAATTAAGTGACATTTTGGTGGCAGAACATAAAAAGGGTTGCTCATACTGAATGTCACAATTTTGCTAATTTTGTAATGATGTGTTCAAAACTTCTCATCTATACTATTCTTCTGATATTCCTGCTTTTATCCAAAATATATTACTACCAGCTCACTTAAATACAATTAACTATGACAGCAATGAACATGAAGCTGCACACCAAATTAGCATGTAACTTGGGTTTTCTGGTAGAATGTGTGTAACAGAACAGGAACATTTAACCCATAAACTTTCACAGCAGATGCTATGCACAATGAATTTAATTTCGGAGTTTATTTCCATTTACTCTTTGTTCTTGTAAATGAGTGCAACCCGTCTATAGCGGCCACCCAAAGGAGACAAGAAAATGTGGTCTTTGTAGGCAGGTGGCTGCTGTAGACGAGTTTTCAAACACATAATTTATCTCACTGGAAATCAATTTAGTGGCCATCATAGGCAAGGTGGCTGCTAAGAAACGTTTGACTGTATCTATAGCAGCTAGGGCTTGGCACAAGCACTTACCCACTTGCCTGGTACAAGTAAATTCTGCTTCTGGGCAAGTAAATGAAATTTATTTACGCTAATTGCCAATTATGGGCAGATACACATTTTCAAGTCTAAAAACAAGACAGTATGAATTGACTTGTGTGTTGTTTTTGGTTTTTGTGTAAATTCTAATGAAGTAGATTGTGTAAAAACATTTTCAACAAGGTACTGTCTCTGTAGTAACACAATTAACAAGTGTATTTTTTTCACTTGGGCAAGTAAAAATTTTGTTTGGGCAACAAAATGAATGAAAACAAATAGTTTGCATGCCCGATCAGGCAACCAGCCAAAAAGGTTAGTGTGGAGCCCTGCTTATAATACTGAAGAGAGAATTTATGTTTCAAGGGCTAGCTCTATTCAGGAAGTATGTGTGATACATATTACAAGAGCCAGGCTAGGTTCTAAGCCGCCATGGATGTGTCTTTGTTGTCGGTAACTTGTTCCCACTCCAGACTATTGATTGAGTTATTCACGGCGGACACCGACAAAGGACAAAATGTGCTGTAAATAACGGGATCAATACGACTTTCCGTTCCTCTGGTCTTTTTTAGTGTGGCAAGTTTAACCGCTCACTGCTTGAAACACTTCAGACAGCCAAAAAAAAAAATGTTCCTATATACATGTATAGGGAAAAAAATGTATCACAGTAAAACTTTCAAGGAATTTTCATTATATTGTTGATGAGCAGCAATTTAAAGGGAAATAGCAAGACTGAAAGTAGTCCTCAATTTAGGATGCAATGCTCCCAGAATGAAGTACACATATACTATTTGAAGTTTTTGCTGTGAAAATTTCATGGTCATACATTTTGCCTTATGTTGTACAATTACTATCAGAAAATGCTGGGATGGAGAAATTTGTTGTGTAGCTTTCTGTGGGATCAATTTCTATCGGGGGTGGAGATTAATTCATTACTGGCAAATTAATGCCTGTTTCTCCTCAAATAAATAGATTCATAATTTGAAATAAATAAATTCAAATCCTTCCAGCCTGAATATACACTCTAACCTGTCTATATACTGGTATGTGTTTCAACTCATTAGGTTCTAGAGTTATTTTTGACTTTTCCCAATCATGTCACTCCCCTTTCAGGAGAAAAATACAAGTCTGTTTTTAATGTATATGATAGGGAGACAGATGTGGTTCAGTGGATACAGCAATGGAATTCAGATCAGAAGAATCATGGTTCAAACCCTTATCATGCTGAACATTTGACAAAACAAACAAGAACAGCTTTGTGAGGGAGCACGCCTTCCTGTGCACTTACAAATATGAGGTGATTCAATGGAAAACAATCCCTCAGGTAAACACGAAGGCTCGAAATTGTAGCAGGTGTCCCGTTGCCCCAGAAAACCAAAAAAATCATGTCGGGCGACCAAAAATTCAAAATATGGTTAAATTTGGTTGTCCGATCGAGCTACCATGAAAACAAAGTGGTGGGGAAATGTGTGTTTATTCCCAACATACATATTGACAAAATTGTCCACAAAATTGACCAAAACATATCCTTGCACTCCGGCAAACCTTGATAAATTTAAAATATACCAGGAGCTCGAAATGGGATATAGCTGTGGAACAAATAGCACGGCAAAATCAAGTTCTCTTCACCTCTTACTACTAACAGCTCCATATGCAAATACATTGCACATTCTGATTTGTTTTATTTTGTGTGTGAGTTGACACAAATTCTCTCATTTAAAAAAATTCCTTTCGTAACCTTTTGAGTTGACATGAAAGCTGACAAACCAACAGAATTTTTTTTTTTGATTCAAGTTGCTCGACAAGGCTGCCACCAAGCAAAATTAATGTCAA